>JAQZBX010016323.1:17872-36703 GCA_029593785.1 Cabassous unicinctus | reverse complement strand
AACAAGCTCTTGTGCTTTATCCACTCTCTGGAAAATAAGTCAGCAACCTCAGTAACATAAGACTATCACCACTTTGTCAACAGGACAAGCTTCCTGAGGGATGCAGGGAGTAATTCACTAGACCTCCTTACTCTAATTTCTTTCCTCACATCAATTTCTTTTCTTTCATTTAAGATGGGGTTTTTCTTGTAATATTTGGGTTTATTTGTAAAGTGGAGTATATAACATCCTGATTGAAATATTATTCAATGATTTAGTTGACTATGCTTAAAAGGGTCAATCAGCTGGTTAGTGGCTTGCAGAGAAAAAAAATTTCATTTAACATATGTGTGCTAAATATACTAATAGAATAAGCAGTTAAAAATGGGTGAAAAATCCTAGGGTTTACTGTGACCTAGATAATCAAAAGCAGCCTGATGACATTTAATTAAACCCATTTACCTGTGGAGTGAGCTATAAGGAGGCTCCAGGATAAGAATATGGTTTCCAGCAGTGTCCATGACTGAAGGACAAACTCAGAAGTTCTCCTCCTCTCGTAGAAACTGGAACACACATGAGATGTCCTTCTTTGAGTACCCCTTTGCACACATTATCCTGTAGATCTGATGTGTCAGGCTGCCCAGAAGGATTGGGCTTTGTGTTGGTAGCAGAATCTTGTGCTAATCCCAGATCCTTGGCCATGAGTGTTGTTCTGAATCCACCCTGATAAGTATTAGCCGAGGCAACGCCAATCATCACCCTGGCTACAGGATTGTAAGTGTTGCTTGACCAACACCGTCCTGAGCTCGTATTTAGAATTTTAGCCAACAGTTTTGGGTCAAGCCCTAGCCTGGTTCCAAGATTCATAGCTTCAGCAGTTCCAATCATACAAACAGCTAACAACATGTTGTTGCAGATCTCAGCAGTCTGCCCAGCTCCACCACCTCTACAATACACCACAGTGGAGCCCATGTACCCCAACAACTGTTGGGCAGCAGCAAATTCTTCAACTCCTCCCACCATAAATGTGAGGTTCACAGACCAAGCAGCCCCCATACCACCAAAAACAGGGGCTTCCATGAAAACTGCTCCCATTTTCTCAACTTCTTTGGCCAATTCTTTTGAAACTGTGGGATCAATAGTATTGGAACCTATTAATAATGAGCCTATCTTCACTTTCCTTAGAATTCCATTTGCTCCAGAATAAATTTCAATTGCATTGATAGTTGTGGGCAGCACTGTAATTATTCTGTCTGCTTTTTCATCTACATCTGTTGGGGAAGACACTACACCTGTTCACCTCATTCTTGAAACTCTTTGCATGCGTCACAAATAATGAGTGGATAGCCATGTTTCATGAGATTTTTGGCCATTGGATTCCCCATGTTGCCCAATCCAATGAATCTAACTGGAGTCTTAGAAGCCATTGACCTAGAACATACCTCTGTAAGGTTGGCTGGAGCCAGCTGCTGCCGGCGGCTCCAGGACTGGAAGCTGGAGTCCTAACCATGTTGCCATGCTGCCCCCGCCCTGCCTCTCCGCAAAGACCCCCTCAGCCTCCCGACTCGCTCCCAAGTCTTCACATTTTAGCATTTCTAAAATCAGGACATTTCTTGCAAACGATGAGCACCTGTAATGTTTTGGGTTTTTATCTTTTTTTTTTTTTTCCTGCTTGGTATCAATAGAAAGCATAGCTTGCAAATGATGATTTCTTTGTCTCACGAAAATACAATATATCAGATTTTGACTATTTTTGGGTTGTTTTTAAGCTCTAGAACTAGATCTATCCTGAGATATATCCTACACAAATGTATTAACAAAGCAATAATACACTGTGATTCAGTTGAATAAAAGACGTAAACTTTGACCGAAGCTCCAGTGACCAAGACTGAAGAATCTCAATCAACTTGGTACAATAAGTTGTTTTAACTGCTAAAGATTACCTGGAAGGAGATATGGGATGTTAATACAAAAAAAGTATCTATACCCTTGATGTATATTGTAGATAGTATTATTTTCATATAAGTCTACAAAGGATATATATAATCCTTAGTGAGCAAACAAATATTTTGTTTGCTTAAATCTGACTTTAATATAGGTTGGTTGTTTAGAGCATGTTGCTGAGATGTCAACATCATGTGTATGGTACCTACGTGGACCTGTAATCTTTGTCCTGTTCCATGGCTGCAGACTGTACCCTGATATCAATTACATGTCTCTCAACCATGCACCATTGTTTTAAATTATTCCTTCTAAGGGGTATGACTAAATCATTATAAATCAATCCCCACAATGGGGAATTAAAAGGTATTCTCAAAGAGTATTCCATATGCAGTCTTCTTGATTAGAACTAAGAATGAGAAATTGATTCTTATGCTTCAAACTACAGAGCCATGTCGTTAGAATGTTCTCTCAATTCTTCATCAGCCTTACCATCTTTGCCACCTCCCCGTTCAGTTACAGACTCCTTTGGTCAGAGACCATGATGATGAAGTATGTGGATTGACTCATACCAATGGTGCTTCTGATTTGTTGATTATTTAACAAAGTATCCAACTGTGCTCCAAAGGATGTCATTCATTTAGAAAGGGCACAATGAGACTGAATCTCCTGAAGGTATATAATGTGGTCCTGGAAATAATGGGCTCATGCTACTCCAGATGTTTTACCAGAGCTCTGCTGCCCACACCACATTGTGTTTAAATGCCTCCATTTTTATTTTAGCTAATGTAATACAGGACTATCCCTATTACCAGGCTTCCTTGTAACTTGTAGCAAGCTCCAAAGAGGACCACTTGTTCCTCTTTCAACTTTTATCATGTGGGGTCAACTTGGCCCTTGGTGAATCTGTATCATTTAGTATAGTTGATTTCTAAATAACATTCCCTGGAATAGCTACATCAAAACCACTTGGAATACTGATTCAAAACACAGATCCCTATTCTATTCAGATAGAATATGCAGAGGTAGGGTCCAGGCCCCCAAAGCACCCCTGGCTTAGAAACTACTGATTTAGTGAGACAAGCAGCAATACACTTTACAGCACTAGTTGAGTAGGGTAGCAATTTACTTCTGCTCCTCATGGTAATAGGCAAGGGTGATGCAAACTGCCCCTCCTTGGGTAACCTAGAGACACTCACATAAACGACCTCACAGTCACTGTCATTCTCTATGTCCAACTTAAAGCAATGTTTGCTTCATGGGGCCAAACAAGATTTCACCACAAACAGGACCTCACAGTCAAAACTTTGCTGAAAACAGGCACTTGCCAAAGACCTATTATCCAGAAGGCAGCCTAGTCCAAAAGAAATAACCACAAAGACAATCTCAAGCTTTAATAACAGCACTTTGTCCAGTCTCTGGTTAAAAAGCAGTTCTTTGCAGCAATCCAGGTTTAGCTGTCCCCAGGGCTCTGACTTGGAACAAAGTTTGATGTTATTTTTTTCTAAGCCAAAAGGGCATAGAGACATCAGACAAGATACCTGGTCAGGAGCACTGTAACTCATTTATTTCTTACTGAATTATTTATTACCCTCCCCTTCTTACCCAGGTTTGTGTCCTCAGATGCCATTTCTGTGGGCTGCCACTGCCATCACAACACTCCACTCCTGGTATCTATAAGTTCTTGTGTCAAGCAGCCTAAGGACAAACATAGTTTGATATCTTAAGAGGCAATTTCTATCCTTGAGGTTGGGCACATTTCCATTGCTCTGCCTTCCTCTTATTAATGTGCCTAGCTAGGTCTCTTTACTGCTCTATTTAACCGTATCCAATCCATTATTGATCATATTGTGTGCAACAGCACATTTGCTGAGGAAAATGATGATTATGCTGCAAAGAGAGGGCAGTGCGCGGGATCTTGTGTCTATACAATTTATTGATGCGATGGAGTCGCCCCAAACAGATGAATTGGTGATTCATTCTGGATGAATGGTGATGGGAGCAAAACCAATTCCTGAGATCAAGAAAAATCTAATGTTTCCTTCTACACTGCAAGCCAGGACCACTCTGAAAGTTGTTTCATGTTTTGGTCCAAAAGATTTAACATTGGAAGCCTTTTTTGTAATCTTGAAGTGAATATTCTGCAATTTCAACATGAGACAATATGATCATACCATCAGCTTTTTGCATTTTCTGCATTTTTGGTCTTTCTAATTTTCTGCTTTATTTAGTAGATGGTAAAGTTAAGAGTTTGGGTACATTTTTTTCCTTGTTCTTTATACTGAAAATTGCATGGGGTTGTAATCTTTTGCAGTTCATGGCTATGCCTTCTGAAAGCAAATTATACTCTCTCCTTCATACTTCTGCTATTATTAATACCTTCTGCACACCAAACCTTTTATATTAAACTCACACATTCATGATAATAAAGGAATACATTTACTTTTTTTATAAGTTGTTGATCTAAGGATTGGAGGATCATTTAATCAGTCAGATTTCAAGCAGGAGGCAGAACCCATATAGTAATTTGAACAAGGAAGATGTAATGAAAGGCATATTAACTACAAGTGGGGATTAGAATACAAGAATAGCAGATATTGAGAGAAGCCACTACCTCTAAGGCTAAGGCAGAGGACCTAGTGAAGTCCCTCCTCCCCCAAGTGCTGAGATCCAGACCTCTTTGGAGAGGGCAGGACCATGGCCCACTGGATGGCAGAGAAGTTGGACACACCAGTGGAACCTTCTGCAAAGTGGCCTCTTGAGTGTTGGGAGACTCAACCCAAGGGAAAGATGCTGCTGAAACTCACTGGTGGTGAGCATCAGTGGCTTCCCATGAGTCCTTCAGTGGTTTCCCATAAGCTCCAGGAGCAGGCAAACAATAGCACACCAGAACCAGAAAGAAAAGCCTTTTCCTCCTCTAGTGTCCCTCTCGAGACCTCTACTGACAATGTTTAACATTGTGTAGGCTAACAAGGGAGATGTTCCATTATTTCAAGCAGGACAATAAGGATGGATTGGGAGCTGAGAGACAGCAGACTGATAACTGGCACAGTCCACTCCTTTGGCTACTCAGCTTCTATTTCCCCTCCATATAATTGAACTTTATAACAATAATACAACTCTATCTTTCCTCCTAACAAGAAGAAGCTATCCTTCATACAAGTGAAAAAGGTCTTATTCTTCTCCAAAACGAAGAGATGCATAGTCCCAAATGCCATTGTACCTATCATTGGCTGTATTAATTATTGCTCAAATTTCCATCATAGTCACAGTGAGTATTCTGTTGCCTAAGAACTAAATATATTGATAAGTGGCACCACCAGTAGGAACACAGACTTCAATGTGTGGCAAAGATACCCCCTCTAACCTCCACGGCTCACCTTCCCCTACATAGTGTTTCCATGGCCACTAATCTTCCCCCTTCCAAAGCACTAACCCTCACCTCTCTGCCTAATCTGAGGTGAGGGGGTCCACTTGATGCCCACCTCCCCCTGATGCTTCTTCTGCCACTTCCCATCCTCATCCTCACCATGCTGTAGTAGCAGACACCTCTTAGATAATACCTTAAGCTGCCAATGTAGTGGCCAGGCTTATACTCATGAGATGGGACGTGGATGACAGAGAAAAACCACACAAGTAATTGTTAAATCTCATTTTGTCAAATAATTTCAATCCCTTTCTCCATGACTAATTTCGATTTCCTTCCCCAAGTAGGGCAATTGACCAGCTTGGGTTAACTTATGTCGCTCCTACTTCTACCCCATTCATGAGAACTGAAGTGGTCTAAAGCCAATGAGGAGAGGGATATAGAGAAGGAGTCTAAATCATTAGCCCATGAAAAGTTGACTTGATTATACAGTGTGCTTTTTAAAAATATATTTTAGTGGTTTTTCTTCAATTGTTACAAATCTGTGATTTATATATTCGACCCAGTGGAAGTCCTCCAAGTCACACTGGCCTATTAACAGAAGCCCAGCCTCCTAACAACTTAGAAACGGCTCAGGCCTGCTTTATTTCTCTACTCGCACCTCACTAGCAACAGTGACCTTTGTCTATGGTATACCAACAGTGTGGAGGGCATCACATTTCTACTGACATCTCTCTTTGGTGTGTGAAGTCTTTTCCAAAAAGCTTCATTTATTTAATCCTGCAGCTGTCTGAAAATCTTTATGGGTGACCATTTTTAACTTGCCCTTTACCCTTTGCTCTCTGAACCCAGCGAAGTCCTCGCTTGAGGCTCCCACAGGTCTAAGATCAGTAGGCGACGAAAGTGAAAACTGGCTGCCTAATGATTCAGAAGTCAGCTGGTAAAGTTCCATAAAATTACTTTGGTGAAAAACTGGTAGAAGAGATGCCACTGTGTTTTTATTCCTACTATCACAACACAAAATAATTAATAGGTAAAAAATACTTTTTGTTTAATAATTGCTGTTCATCATTAGTGTGAACCAAGGGCACAGTCTAGCTAAGACAATAACATCTGCACCCCATATTTCATTATCACCAAACTTCACATTTCACACAAAAGCATTGCTAGCACAGCCTTACAGCTTTAATTAGTTTCTGCCATAGCTGTGAAGGTCAGCCAATTATTGTGTGTGAAATTTCAATATGAAGTGGCTGAATTGAAGACAGCATTGCAACAGTGTGGAATTCTGCAGCGCTGCAAATATAATATTTTGGAGCCATTTATTAAAACACAAAATAACATAAAATAATCAGCAGGTATGCAAGGTTTCAAGGCTTACTGGTTAATTTAACATGTGCTTGGAGGGGGGAAATATCACATAATTTCTAATGGTTTCTTAAATTCTTTCTTATTACATTGTCATTATCCATGACGTGATTGTTATGGATGAATCTGTGTTTTTATGATTAACCTCTTTTAACTGACTTAGAACTCCAGTGGAACATTTGCTCCAGAAGTGAAGTCTCGTTTACCAGATTTTACATGACTGAAAGTCAAAGCACACACACACACACACATACATGCATATACCTATTTAGACATTTGTTTCATCTATATATATGTTTAAACAACATTTTGGCCCATAATGAAGTAATTGCGTATTAATTGATTAGGCCAACTTAAAGATGACATTTTACTTAAAAACTTGCTGAATTAAAAAATTCTTCACTAGAGATTCAATTTTTATGCATTTCCTTTTTAGGATCAAATTTTAGAATTGGAAAAGACCTTAAAGCTCGTTTGTTTTAGCCCCTTTATTTTGTAAGTGGGGAAATAGGCCCAGGAAACGTACAGAATTTACTGAGGTCACACAGCTGCTTAGCAGGAGTGCCAGCAGCTAAACCAACATTCTAACTCCTCCTCTGTATGCCCCCTCCTGTTCTCATCACATAACTATTTTGATAGATGTGGTACATGATGTATAAAAGCTATAAATTTTGCTCAAGGATTTTCATGAGATTTGAAGATAGTTTTGTTTTGTTTTACAAATGGACACATGTACAGTTTAATACTAAATCAAGTAAACAAATATTTATTAAACCATCCACTATACAAGGTACCTTGCAAAGCAGGACAGGTGTTTAGGATGGTTTACAATCCAGGAGTATAGAAGCGACAAAGAAGAGGAGAATGCAGAATTAATAGAAAAGGATCCGTCAAGTTGGAGGAGGATAATGACCAGGCAAAGTCAAGGAAGGAGGCCAAAGGTGGAGAGAAGAACGAAGGTCAGGCTGGCCAGTCGTATCTCATACTGCAGAGAGACTTGGGAAGCTGAAGACCAGACCAGGCTCACTTTATTTGTGGTTTGGTGTCCTGTGGGAGGAAGTTAGAGTACAATAGATTAGGGAATAAGTGAGTGTGAGTGAATGGTGAGCAAGCAGAGCAGCAGGTGTGCACAATTCTTCCGAGAAGTTAAGTAGTGAACGAGCAGAAGTGATGTTGCATCTTCAGGGAATTGCAGGGTTGAGTCCTGTTCACGTTTTGGGGCCAGATAATTCTTTGTTGTGGTGATGGTGAGGGGTCTGTGCACTGTAGGATGTTCAGCCGTATCTCTGGTCTCTACCCACTACACGCCAGCAGCATTTCCTCAGTTATGATGATCAACAATGTCTCTGGACTTTGTCAAATTTCCCTCGGGGTTAAAATCACCCTGGTTGAAAACCACTGAATTATGGAAAGGGATTTTTATTCTTTTAATTTAAGCAGGTTTGCAGGAACAAAAGAAAAGACAAGAAGAATGGGAGAGATTGAAGATGCAAATGATGATAAGAAATATTGGGGAGAGGGAAATAATATTGGGGAGGGAAGAAAGTAACTAGAAAGAAGACCTGGAGTGTCTTGGCTAGGGGAATGTACTTTCCTTCAGAGCAAAGAAAAGGAATGTCTCCAAACAAGGGTCAGATGCCAAGAGCAATCAAACCAGGGGTCCTTGATCTTTTAAGTACTATTGTGGATGGACTTCATCTGATGAGAAGATCTGAGGATGGAGAATTCAATAGAAAGTTGAGAAGAAGCAAGATGCAGGTCAATGCTTAGCTGAGATTCAAAGTATACCTTTGCAACAGAACCAAGAAGTAGTGAATATAAGATGCCACATTATGGCATTGACTTTTCCTTGACTGGGAGCATGAGCAGAGGGTAGGTACTTCCTTGGACTAGGAATTATAAAAGTAGGAACAACAGAAGGACAAGTGGTCAAGGGAGATGGGAGAGAGTAGAAATCTTTGGGAGTGTACATGAGGCACAGACTGAGGTAAGCAGTAAGCAAAGCTAAGAAAGGGTGCACATCTTGGGAAAACACGGAAGCATCAAGGGATTATGCATTCCCATGAGGCTGAAGAAGATTTTATGTTTTAAAACCGGGAAGCCTCAGATCCACAATATTCCATGGTCCAAAATCTAGATCAGTGGTTCTTAAGCAAATTTGCTGACCACTACTCCCACCACCACTGGGCAACATTTGGCAATGTCTGGAGACATTTATCATTGTTCCTATTGAAGAGAGAGCCTACTGGCATCTAGAAAGTAGAGGCCAGAGATGATGCTAAACATTCTACAATGCACAAGACAGACCCCACAAAAAAAAAAAAAAAAAAAAAAAAAAAAAAAAAGAATTGCCTGGTCCAAAATGTCAACATCACTGTTGAGAAAAACTATTCTAGATTAAAACTAAGAATCTAGAAAATTATCTAATGGAAACTCTTGGGAAATTTTTATAGAAAATTAAACTTCTAAAAATTCCTTTTTAAATCCTCACACCTTAGCATCATTTTTATAACCTCTTAGGAAGAAGGTATCTCTAATTGCTTTTATTCATTCATTCACTTATTATTTCATCCAAAACCACTCACTGAGTCTTGTAATAGGGACCATATTAAGCATGGGGAATATAAAAATAAGATAGACATAGACAAGCACTAACTCAAGGAAAACCATGCCCTCCTACTTTTTTTTTCCTTTCTCAAGACGTGTCCTAAGAAAATGCTAAGTGTTTCATTTTCCTGGCTGCTAAATCAAACACCACGCAATGGTTGGCTTAAACAATGGGAATTTATTGGCCCGTGGTTTTGAGGTGAGACAAAGTCCAGAATCCAGATGTTATGAAGGTGATGCTTTCTCCCAGAAGACTGTAGCATTCTGGGACTAGCTGCCGACGATTCTTCATCCTGGGCTTTTCTGTCACATGGCAATGCTCATGGTGACCTCTCCTGGCTTTTCCTTTCTCTTTCGAATTCTGTTGACTTCCAGCTTCTGGCTGCTCCCTGCGGCTTCTCTCTCTGTGGCCTTCTCTATAAGGCTTTCAGTAATAGGATGAAGATCCACCCTGATTCAGTTGGGCCACACCTTAAACCTCATCAAAAAGTCCTAGTTACAATGGGTTCACACCCACAGGAATGGATTACGTTTAAGAACATGTTTTTCTGGGGTACATAGCTCCAAACCACCACACCAGGTAAGACAGTTTGGAGGCTTCCCATACAACTCCAACCCCTTTTCTCAGTATCTACTATTCCACCTTCTTTTGTCTGCATGGGAAAGAGATTGGACTTTGAAATCAAGCAGACCTGATTCTAAGTTCTATCACCTTCACATAGAAGCACTAAAGATTACTATTAAGCCCTGAGCCTAATTCCCTCATTTATACAAATGGACATAACCACATACTTGCAAAGATGCTATAAAGCCTTAAATGAAATAATGTGGGTGAAAGTGCCCAATGTTGTTTGAAATGTCAGTCTTTCAATAGATAAGTTTCCATTTTCACAATTGGTTAGCAATTATAGTCAAAGGTTTTCAGGAATTATTTGGTTTGCTCTTCCCAATTATCTTCTTAGGGGCTGGCCCAAAGAAGCTGAAGTTTTTCTTCTTCCAAAGAATCTGGATAACTGGAAATTTTCCATTCTCTAAAGATCAGATGAATTTCTAGCCCCGTCAGAAGTGGAGGAAGCAATGATATTGAGAGATGAGAGTACCTGAGTAGAGCTCCAAAAAGCAAACAAATATGTAATTTTTACTCAAAAACAAAACAAACAAAATAAAAGGAAATAAAATAAAGCCTATGTTTACTTCCAGCATACTAAGCCACTTAAACATATATTGTAACCCCAAATTAAGCAGAAAGTCGATTAAGCGGAAATATGATTTACTACTCACTTGTTTTGTGCCAAGTACTGTGCTAAGCTGTTTACATCTGCTATCCCATTTAATCTTCACAGAAGCCATTCCTTCATTGGCATGTCTGGTGGATGAGAGGAGGACGACGAGTCTCCCCTTGATATTCATGCCCATCTCTTCCACTGGGTGACAAGTGAAGCTGCAGAATGTCGCCTAGAATGTCGACAAGCAGAGCTGAAACAACCCCTGCAGGTGCTGAATGTCACCTGACTTGCAGAATCTGGGCCAGTTTCATTTGGCAAAAGTTTATCACAAGTTTCAGGTCAATTTTTCAGTCCATTCTTTTGAACTGTGTCTAGAATCATCTTATCTTCACCCCCCTTTTGAATATCAACAAAGGAGACAAGGCTTCTTATGTGGAAATTTTCATACGCTGGGCTGTTTAAAAATACGAATAGTCTCTCCGGCTGATCGACTGTAATCACGGTTGGGGGACAGGAGGGTGGCTTGGGTGCTTCCCTGGCAAACAGGAAACGTGGCTCCTATTGCTTTGTGACCGGGGTCAGGACACCTGGTCTCTTAATCTGTCCCTCTAATAGGGATTATGAAAGAGACAGGGAGACAGAGGAATCGGGTGGTGGGTACAGATTAGAGCACGCCCTACCCTTTGCCTTCCAGGCTGCACACTTAAACTTTCTCTTGTCAGACAACACAGATTAGCAGCTAAAATCATGACTGAATAATCAGGCGTCTACCTAGGCTTTTCCTAAGAGAGTCCATCACCTGCAGCTTTCCAAGACAGCAGGAACCACACTGGCAGGGACTCACAGAGTCTTTGCAGGCTTTGCTGTGCTCCTCATTTATTCTCTGGGTTCACAGCTATCAGCTGCAAGAAGGCAGGGACCTTATCTGTCTTTTTTACTGATATCACCACTCCCAGCACTGTGCCAGGCACACGATAGGCATTCAGGAAGCGTTCCTTATAGGAAGGGAGGGAGGGGAGAAGGAAAGATGTAAGTCATCCTAGAACCAAAACAACATGGAGAAACCCAGAAAATGCTGTAGCCTAGAATTGGTCTTGCTCTCAAAATCCAGTGCTAAAATTAGGAGAAATCTCATAAAAATATCACTGAGCTCAGGACTCCCCCTCCCACCATTTACTGAATTCAGAGGGCTAAGTGGTTCCCCATGGTCACACAGCGAGTTTGTAGCACAGGTCACCAGCCCGTGGTCCAAGGGCCTTTCCGTTGAGCTGTGTGGCCCCTCTGGTGAGTGCTTCTGACCACTGTGTCAGCATTGTCTATGCTTTTGAAAAGCACTTTTGATCAATGGACTGATTGTTTATAATAAGTTGACATGACTAGTCATGGTTTTTGATACAGGGCACTTTCTTGTTCTAATACATGTATGAGTGCATTTGTGGGTATGTGTGTGTGTTCCTTTGTAGTTTAAAGAACAGAGGAAGATCTAGGGGTTTCCTCATCAAAGGAGAATGATTTTAAGGGAATTCAAGGACTCAAACTCTCAACAACGTCCTTTTATTAAATAAAATACCTCTAACATTTTAAAATTGAGACAGTAGTGACATTTAAAGAAAATGTACTGTGGGTACACTGATGTATATTGCAACTTGGAAGAAATAGTTTTATAATTCACATGTTTAATGCATGTCTGTGAATTAGGAGATTAGGCCAATCAAGGTTCCTCAGGAGAAAGTAAGTGACAACTGTCCAGCTGGGAAGGACAAGGTGCTTAAGCCTGATGCCAAAGCAAGAAGAAAGACATTCCACAGGGAAGGAGATGCATCTTCCAACATGGAATGAAAAGACTTACCACCATCCCTCCAAAAGCTCCCCTCACCTCAGAGTCAGAACTGAGAGCTGATTCTGGAATAGTTTCCAAAGAATATAATATCCAAAGGTTCAAAAGTATCACATTACATTCACATAGTGTTTTTTCTTTCTTTTTTTATTATAGTAGTTGTAGATTTACGAAAAATCATGTGCAAAATACAGAGTTCCCATATACCTGCTTCCATTTTTCCATTTCTCCCATTTTGTGTTACTGTAGTAGCTTTGTTACAAATGAGGAAAGAATATTATTATAATGTACCATTATATATAGTCCAGGGGTTCTACTAGGGTTCACTGTGCTATACAGTCATATGGTATTGTTTTTTTTTTGTTGTTGTTCTGGCAATATATACACCACCTAAAATTTCCCCTTTTAACCACTCAAATATGCAATTCATTTTTGTTAATAACATTCACAGTTTTGTGTTACCATCACCACCATCCATGACTAAAACTTTTCCGTCCCCTAATCAGAAACTCTGCACCAATGAAGGATTAACTCCCATTCCCTACCCTACCCCGGCCCCTGGTAACCTTTTTCTGACTCCGAATTTTCTTATTCTAATTATTTCATATCGTGAGATCATCCAATATTGGTCCTTGTGTGTCTGGCTTATTTCACTCAACACGATGTCTTCAAAGTTCATCCATGTTATGGCATATTATTCAGAAGAGCTGACTAATATTCCAGTGCATGGTGTTCTTAACTTTTGTGAAGTGCCTGCCTTCCCTGTTGATGAGTGCAACACCCTCTTCCCTACCACAAGGAATAGAATGCACTATGTTGTGCCCTCTTGTTGGATAAGGAAACTGAGAATCTAGAAGTTAGATGACCTGCTGAGCTCAGAGTAGAAGTCATTTCCCAGCAACTAGTCCCATGATTTTTCTACTATACCTTGCTGGGAACTACTTTTTTGGGGGGTGAAGGGGAAATGGTTATGCTGAAAATAAAAAGATAGAAGCAATAATAATGGGAGAAAGGTAAAATCGTGCTCCTATCACCTACACTTGGTTACCTACTCCTATAAGTATAGACATGGAAGGCAGAAGAAGACCACAATATTAGAAAGATGAAGCCACTCTCTCACAAACCATAGCTAACAAGTTATACATTTTTAGCTGATTTGAGTTACACGTCCTTTGCCTTCCCCAGCAAGCCTTCTGACGACAGTGCTAATGTTTGGCAAAACAGACACAAGGAACTGAGAGGCCTGGTTAATGCAGAGATTTGGAATAATTGGCCCCCGGGTAAATTGAGAGCTGACTGTCCTTCTATGACCTAACTGGTCCCTTCCACCAACTTTCTGGAATTCATTCTTCTATCACTTGGAAAAATATCTTTCAAAGATATCTCTTCTATAGTTTTCTAGCCCCGGAGATTCAATATTTCAAGAAATTCATTTAAGTCAACTAAAACTCTAGATTTTTTCTGATTTCACTCAACTCTTGTTTCAGTTCCAATGTTTCTGGGAGAACACTGATTGATTTACAGTGCTAAAATATGGGATGTTTTAAACCAACATATCTGCGATATATCTGATTTGTGATCTCCAGGCTTCAGATATTTTATAGCAGAAATTAAAAATGTACAATGTAATTTGGCACAAATAGGCTCACCTGTGAGCACATAAAAGCATCCACCAGATGTGTTACTCTTTTTCTCACACCTTCTGACTCCACTCCCCCTGACACAGTCATGATCCACAACAATAACTTAGGAATGCATGGTTTCAAATGGCTGAACTCAGACTGGTCATGAACTGATCTAAGGGTCATGCTGAAAGGTGCAGATGCTAAGGGCTTCCTGGAGGCTGGTTATACACATTGACAAGCGTCAGAGAGGCACAAAGGTATGCTTGATGGGTCTGAAGAAAGCCTAGACTTCAAAGCTAATAGTTGCTTCTTTGGTTGTCTTCCCTGCCAAACTGTAAGGTATGTGGGGTGTGTGCCCTGCTCACCATTAAAATATCTGATACTTAGTGCTGGGCCCAGCACAGGAGGTGCCCAGTACACATTTGTTGGAGGGATGAATCAGAAGGCGAATGAATGAATCATGAGGTGGGAGAAGCAAAGTTTGATAGGAGTTATCAAAATATAAAGCTGAATTTCTCAACTACTTTCCCCTTTCCTTTTTAATGTTGTTTTCAAGTTTGAGTAAAATTTATTGTTGGCTATTTTTCTGTTGGGATGACTTGTGCAATCATGAACTGTGGTCAGTTGACCCAGTCTCTAAAGACATGGAGGTCATAGCTTTAAGCTCCATGTGACTCAGTTAGTTCCTTTCTGCTCTGCGGCCAGAGACTCAAATTCATTTGTGTTGTTTTCTAATGTCTCACAGTCTGCAGAGAAAAAGTACTTCCTAATAGCTAATCCTAATCATCCCTGCCACAATTTAAACCCATCTCTATTGTGCCCCTGGGTGAGATCCAAGAATAACTGTCCACTTTCATGTTCTGCTCTTGATTCCTCTTTGGGTCAGTTAGCTTTTGTTATATAAAAAGTCACCATCTGTTGGTGGAGGGGCGATGTATGAGAATTCTGCACATTATGCATGATTGTTTAGTAAGCTCACAACTTCTCTAATAAAAATATATATTTAAAAAGTCACCATCCATAGTAACTTAAAACAACAACCATCTTATTTCACTCATAATTCTGTTTTGTAATCAATTTGGGCTGGGCTCAGCCACATGGTCCTTCTGGACTGATCCAGGTTCAACTGCTTTCACCTGGACACCCTCACATATCTGGGGTCTCATATGGCATGGCTGGAATAGCTGGTGGCAGTTACTTCTCTCTGCAAGATCTATCATCTTCCATGAGGCTAACCCTTGCTTGTTCACATGTTGACAAAAGGATTATGAAAGCTGCAAATCCTTCTGATGCCAAGCTCAGAACTCAGATATCACTTCTGCTACACTCTATAGGTCATTCAAGTCATTAGCCAGCCCAGATTTAAAGGGTATGGAAATAGATTTAATTTTTTGATGGGAAGAACCTATGACCAATTTTGTAATTTGCCACACCATCCTAGATTTCCTTTAGTTTCTTCAGTCTCACATTTTCCTTCCTCTCATTTTCCCAAAATGAGTCCCTTTTCTGTTCATCTTGAATACAACATCCAGAATCCATGTTTCTCACTCATTTGTTCTACAAATATTTATTTAACATCTACTATGTATCAAGAACTATGCTAGATTAAAAGTCCACAAAGCCATAGTCCTTGCCTTTAAGGAGATTAAGACTAGAGGTGCAAACAAATAAGTAATAATTAGGTGTCAAGGGACAGAATAAAGCATCCTAGGAACTAGAGAAGAGACATTCAACTCAAGCCAGAAACGGTAAGCCAGAAAAGATTCCTGGGAAGAGTAGTACTTGAATAAGTTTTGAAGGACAAGTAGGAGTTTCCTAGACCAGTGTGGTCTTTGAACTATTGGCAGTGTGTTAACAGTTTTTACTGGTCTAATGTGAGGTAGAGTAAGAGTTTAGAAAGTTTTATAGCAAATTTGATGTTACTATGAAATCCAAGCATACATCAAATTGGAATTTAATTTTTTTAAAAATCCTTCATCAGAAATAATCTGAGAAGCTCCAACTAGGTAAAAAAGGGTGGAAGGAGAGCTCCATGTTAAGGGAAAAGCGTGTTTGTGGTAGACTGATTAATGCCCCCTCCCTCCATAAAATATTCATATCCTAATCCTTGGAACATGTAAATGAAGATGTGATTCAGTTAAAGAACTTGAAATGGGGAGAGTATACTGTACTATGACAAGTATCTTATAAGAGGAAAGCAGAGGGACACTTCATATGGACAGAAGAAGGGAAGGGAAGATGGAGACAGAGATTGGAGTGATGTGGCCATAAGCCAGGGAATGCTGGCAGCTACCAGAAGTTGGAAGAGGCAAGGAATAGATTCTCCCCTGGAACTTCCAGAGGGACCGTACCCCTGATAACACTTTGCTTTCAGACTTCTCACCTCCAGAACTGTGAGAAAATAACTTTCTGTTGTTTTTAGTCACCAGTTTTGTGGTAATTTATTACAGAAGCCATAGAAATTAATACAACATGTGAAGGCAAAGAGGCATGAAATAGCACCACATATCCTAGGGTCTATAAGAAACTAGAAAATGACTATAGTACATGTGCTGACAAAGAAAGAGGGAGGCAGAAACTGGGAAAGCCAATGATCCCAGCTCCTTCCCATACTGGGTTTGAAAGAAAGATATTCCTTACCTTCCTAACTGGCATAGTGTGGCTGTGTTCTACATGGATTAAAATTTAGAGGAATATTGTTCTTTGAACCCAATTCAGGGAAGAGAATCACTTGCATGAGCTTATCAGTTTCAAGCTAGGTTGTGGAAACTGGCATATACCCTAACCTCAGCTTTTGCAGGAAAGGAGAACTAGCCAAATCTGGTGAGAAAAATGAGGGATGCAGTGATTTACCTGGTTCATAAGGAGTAGATGTTGTAAACGAGCGACTGAACTAGTAAAAACTTATCTCCCAATCCATCTAGCCTAAACACACACATACAAACACACACACAGTACAAAAACCAGCCTACTGCACTGGAAAAGGAAAAGGGAAAATCATTAAGTAAAAAGTGGAGCGAGACTAAGGGCTGGCAATTGCTAGTGACATGTTTACCAAATATGCTCTAAAACGTTAAACATAACATTGGAAAGCAGAGTCGCCAAATGGCTGGAGAAGCCCACTGATTACAATTCAGGTTTGGTTTCTCGGCACTTGGCTTCACAACTGGAGCTCATCCAAACGAATCTGCATCTCTGGAGTCTCCAGGCAACTCCCAACTTGGCATTTCTGACACAGGAGAGCAAGCCAGGAAACCCCTCTTTGGAGGAGAACCATTGGCCAAACTCATTTTATCAACATCCAGACATCATAGTTAATTACAAACACAGAGGACCCACCTGACAGCCAACTCCGCAAGTAGCAGGCACCAGCCCTCCCCAGGGAACTGGCTCAGCTCCAAGGAGTAGCTCTCAGTGACAAGAACTCTTTTAAGTAAGACACTCTAAGGGCAAACCAGATTGCAATGGATTTTGTGCTGCCATGTAAAGACACTCTCCTATCTACTATCTCCCTCAGAAATACCAGATTTCTATTTAGAGAAAGTAGATAGAAATCCCTGGAAAAAAAAGATTATATCCAATGTTAAAAAGAAAAACAAAGAAGTTTTCTTTTGTTTTCCTAATCATATCCCTACTTCTCTCCCATCTGGCACTAAGCTCTTTTAGATTGGAGCCTAGGAAAAATCTTAGAAAGGAAATTGGTAAAACCTTTGACCCATGACTCAGGTGTGTGGGAGGAAATAGTTTGACTCAAAAGCCTATGATGTCTTCCCCTTTTTTGACATTTTCCAACAAGAAGTTATTTAGCAGGAAGACTGGAAATTTGGCCACAATGTTAAGATCTAGGCAATGAATTAATCAAATGCTTTTATGGGAAACCCATTTGTACTTGACATTAATTTGGGTTGTCTGGTGGAAGGCCAGAATTCTTGGAAAAGTTGGGGTCAGGAGAACTGAGTACTATGCCACTAGATACTGATTAACTAAAGCACCTTGAAAATTATACCCAATTTCACCCTCATCCATCGGTGGAATCCTGGCACGTTTACTTGTTACAGGCGAGTCACTTTGACCTATAAATGGCTGGATTAATCACATTACTCCAATAGCCCATCAGTAGTGATGCATCAACAGCCATGGCTTGGCCAAAGTCACTGGACTCATCTGAGCCAGAGCACTAAGCCAATATTCTAGGAAGAGATTTTCTATCCCTAAAGACAATTCTACTATTGTGCAGCTTGCCACCATAATGTGGATCTTGGCTCTTAGGAAGAGTTTATTAAAGCCTATTTTTTTCCACTCTAGCACATCTGTTCTCCATCCCTTCAGCAGCTTAATGCTCTGTATTCAGCTAAGTAAGAGCTCCATGCTCTGATGCCTGGTTTGATGGTGGAGAAATTTCTTAAATCTGTCTTCCTCAGGCAGAACCATAATATGGGCTTCTCACTTACTTTGTCTAATGAAGAAATGTATATTTCTGCATAAGAGAAAGATTCTTTACCCAGAAACCACAACCCTCATCATATCCCAGTATTCCTTGGTGTGTCTTACTTGGAAAGATTCCTCAAGTAACATTTTCCCACTTTATGCCACCATCCTTTTACATGCTACACACTTCAAGCTTATATTCTTCAACTGTGTGCACATCTGTCATGTATAATCCTTCCTGTTAAGCATTCCAAAGGTCTGTGGCATACTACCAAGTCCTGCCTCCCGGGTTTACACTAGTCCAGGAGGAAATCTGTGCCCAGAAAGAGAATGGTCCTAATAGAATGACCTTTACTGAGGTTTGACATCTGCTACCTTGTAAGCTTCTTACACACTCAGCCTAATCCACCTGGAGGCTTTTCTGCTTGATGGAAGGTGATAAAAAAAAAAAAA
>JAQZBX010016323.1:0-17772 GCA_029593785.1 Cabassous unicinctus | reverse complement strand
TAGGAAAGATCTACCAGCTTCCCAACATTTCAGAGGAGCTAATGTAATGGCCATCGTAAAACTTACCTCGCCGACAAGAACCAAGAAGCCCAACTCTAGAAATTTACAATCCACCAAGGATCAACAGCTTGTATTCTGGATATCTTAAAGGTGAATGCTCTAAAACACCCATGCGTCTGTGGTGATGAAAACCTGGACACCCATGGTTATAAATAATCCAGTCTGCTTCTTACAGCAACTAAGGCTAAGGCCTACATTCAAAATTGAACTGGCTTTTTTATTTATACCCTTGGCCAGGAGAAGAAAGTTTAGAGACAGCGCTTCCGAGAATAATGGAGTCACGTCTCCCAGGAGTAAGGGAGACTTGGAGATAAGCTACTGAAAAGCTGCTTTCCTGAGTAATAGGATAATTGCTTCTCAGAATCACAAAGTGAAATAAAAATATGCACTACGTTGGAAGAACAAAAAAACAGTGAAAATTTTATTGTGCTATGAAAAAAACGTTTTTCCCCAAAGCAAGAAGTAGGATTCCCAATGCTCAGCAAACTTACCCCAAAAGAGGAATTATTCATAGTCTGCTTTGAAAGAAGAGTTTGTTCCATTTCAATAAAATTTCACTGCTAAAAATTTGGTATGTTGGAAAAATATTTGTTCTTTGATTAACTGTTTACATTTTTCTCTTATATATTCTTCAATGTATTGTAGAAATCCAGAACTATATACACTATCACTGATTTTATGGCAGGTTTGGGATTAAATAGGTCTCATCATTGCTAATATCAGCAGTTCTGCATGCTTTGAAATATACATATATCTGAAAAGTAGAACATCTGAGAAAATTTACCCTTCAGGTAAAGGGGTGGGTGATGTACTTGTCTTCACAATAAAAATTAAATATCCATCAATACTCACAAGAGTTAGGGGATTATTTTACCCTCATTTCGTAGCAGAATAAAATGTGAGTCTGGGAAGATTAAGTGACTTGCCCAAGGTCAAACAGTTAGTAAAGGTTAGAACTGGTATTCCTGATTTCAAATCTGGTGCTCTCTCTAGTACAATGTACTGCCTTTAGTCTGAACCTTAAATGGACCACATTTCAGAAAAGCTAGTAATATCTGTAAATGTCCATTATAGGGAAGTGATTTATTTTACCCAATTTCCATTCTTTCTGAAAGAGATGTCTATATTTGCCAGGAGCTAAAACAGTGGTTGTCCTACCCACCTAGCAAGAACATGACTCCCCTGAGTTCCTAAGTTTAGACGTAACAGATAAAGTGGAAGACTGTAAAGTTACAATGATTTTTATATCTCCCAGCTGAGATAATGCTACTAAGAACCACTCTGAGTTGAATAAATTGAACAAGTGCAGTTTTGATTAATTTCAAAGGATAAGGAAGTATAGTATTTTTTTCCCTGAATCAAAAAGA
Organism: Cabassous unicinctus; assembly: GCA_029593785.1. Taxonomy (NCBI): domain Eukaryota; kingdom Metazoa; phylum Chordata; class Mammalia; order Cingulata; family Chlamyphoridae; genus Cabassous; species Cabassous unicinctus. Next base: position 16,345 of record JAQZBX010016323.1, on the reverse strand, counting down.
TAAAATCAATTGGAGCCAAATGAAGATCCCATTCTAAGATATACTCAGCTTTATATTTAAGAGCTGAATTTCAATCTGGGAATAATTTGGGATATCTATGCATATGGATGATACCTGTAGAGAAGAATACACTGGTAAAACACCAAAGCAAATGGAACTGCTCAAAATATATAATTGCTTTTAATGCAAATTAACCTATTTTAATATCTCTAACCAACATTCAAGACTCACCAGGTGCCAGCCTTGTGCTAAGTGCACCTTTTCTCATTTCACCCTCCCAACAACTGTATCAAGAAATAACTAGCGTCATCTTCAATTACAGACAAAGAAACTGAGGTTCCAAGAAGTTGAATGGCGTTTGAGAAGCCTGAGAGAGGAAGGAGCAGAGCTGGGGATTGAGAGTGTGTGGACTGATGCCAACCTCCCTTCCATGTGTGATCAGCAGAGGCCACTGTCTCCGCTGCACTTGGGTCTAGTACTCTACCCAAATACACCAAGTTGAAGTTAGCTTTTAAAAGGCTATTTTTAAAAACAATCCAACTAATTTTGACTTTGCTGACCACAGGTATGATCCTTTCCTGTGATCAGCAAGGTCAATCTCAACTTGGGGGTACAGGGACTGACCTCTACACCCTCCTCCCAGACCTTGACTCTTAGATGCCCTTACTTACTCACCTGGAACGAGTCCAGGGCAAATCACGGGTGGGGCCATGATTTTAGAAGATGAACTTTGAGCCAGCCAGATGAGAAAAAACTGAGGAAGACACCACAAAGGGACAGAAAAGATACCAAATATCTATACAATAGTCCCACTACCTGTACCACCAGACAGACTACTGCCCCTTTCCCCAAACAACTTTATCATCTCACTTGGTTCTGAGGTCTGTCTTTCTGCATTTTATACAAATATAGGTGAGACTTACCTTCACCCATTCTTTCTTCCAATCATTTGTTCATGTCTGTGTTTACTGAGTATTCGACAACATATTAGGTGCTAAGGATGCTGTTAAGGCCTTCATAGCCCAGAGAGAGTTCAGTGTGGGGAGGCAGTGAAGAAAGGGACATGTAGACAGGCCCTGAGAACACAGAGAAGAGGTAGCAGCCCAACCCAGGTGGGCTGGGCTGGGCTGGTCAGACAAGACCTTCTGGAACAAGTGACTCATAGGCTGATGTAGGTTCTGAAAGACAAGTACATTAGCAAAGAAAAGGAGGTGAGTGGGTGAATTGTGTTCTGGGCAGAGTAGACCTCAATACCTAGTGACTGGTACACCTGGTGACTTACCATCTGTAGTCTAAGTAAAATCCCAAAAAGAGGGAGACATTTTAATCTCTAGGACCCATAGAAAAGAAAGGGGCTAAACCTTCATGCTAACCCTTTCCAACCTGTATTTACCAAGACACTCCATCTCCTTCATCCCAATTCTTTATTGTGGCTATGCCCACCTCAAAGAGAGAATCATTCAGCTGGGTGCAGTGCCAGACTAGTAAAGTAGTCTTTTGGGTCCAAGTTGACACCTTTAAAAATGAGCAGCTTTGCCAGGTGGGCCTGGGGCAGGGGGGGAGGGACTGGTAGGTACATGCTGTGCCTCCACTTAACATCTTTCCCAACTCTAGGCCTTCACATGGGCATATTTGCTCTTAAAAGTACAAAGAAGCCAAATAAATTCAAAAGAAGCTTATACTTTCCAACCAACACAAGCTTGTCTAAACCTTATGGGACAGCAATAACAGCTTTAACTGTGATTTACTGAGGGCTTCCTAGGTGCCAAACTACCATCATCTCCCACCTGATCACTCATTGTCCTCCTAATGGAGCTGCTTGTATTCTCTCTCTGGCCCTTTCTGATGCCTTCTCCATACAGAAGCCAGATGGTCTTCGTAAAGTTGATTTACAAAGTTGATTCTTTCTACACCCAAACCTTCATTCATACCATACTTCAATGGCTCCCCATTGCACTAAATGTAAAATAAAACTCCTTCATTTGATCTACAACACCCTTTCATGGTCTGTCCATCCTCCTTTCACACCACACTCTCCACAACCCATCTTCTCAAAACCAGGAGACTGTCCTTAATTTTCTTGAACCTGCAGTGCTCACATGTACTTTTCGCTTTGCCTGGACTATGTTTGTTATTCTTACTCCCTCTTACCCCTGGAGAGCCCTGTCCTAACCCATTACCCTCCTCTTATAAATCAACAGTCAAATAACCCTTCACAGTCTCCAGAAAGGTCTTTGCCATAGACCTACAAAATTGGTGTTACCTCTGCTGGTAAGCCTGGGCTTCTCCTTTGGCCAACATCATATTCTGTGGCATCACAATTCCTGCCCTTGATATTGAATGTTGAATGTTGGTGAATAGACTAAGAACAGACTGACCCTGAGGTAAATAGGTAGCTTGTAACCTATCCCACTACTCTCTTCTTCCTTCCAAATATTTAGGTGCACATATGTGTTACAAAATGAGAATTTCTCAAATTTTAGGGTTCTAGAAATCACCTCAGGATGACAAATAGGTTTCATTACATATACCAATTCTAAATGATATGTAGCAGTTGCAAGAGCATTCTGTTGCAGAGGATTCTGAGGTTGTACTTCCACTGGTCGGGAGAGCTGGGGTGGTAGGCAAACATTACCTGGATTGCTCATTTATGTATTGTCTACAGCCACTTTCTCACTACAGCGGCAGAGTTGAGTGCTGCAGCAGAATATGTGGTCCTCAAACCCAAAATATTTACTCTCTGGCCCTTTATAGAAAATGTTTACAGACCCCAATTCTAGCTCAACCTTCTCATTTTACAAATACTGGAATTAAATATATCTTCCTGTTCCTTCTGTCAGCTTAAACCATAGGCTGTGATTAGTTAACCAAATCAGAGTAGCAGTCATTACTTACTGGAGTGAATGTCAATTGGGAAAACAATGTGTTACACAGAAGAACTACCACAAGTGGAACTAAACTGTGACCCAGATTCCCTGACCATGTGTAGACTGTGTTCACATCTTAAAGATAATATTTCTGAATTTTGATCTAGAATTTACTTGTGATGTGACTTTGTTTAGTCAGAAAAATATAATAGTATGATTTTTAACTGAAATAATAAAAAGCATGTTTTAAAATTTTACATTATTTCCTTCTTTGGTCCATATCATTGAAAGGAGGAATGACGGCCCCATATTTATATTTTACATTGGCTATTGGCATCCGTGTAGTTAAAAGAAATGACTAAGAAGAAATCCTGCTGGCAATTAGCTTCATACACACTTTGTGTCTTGGTCAACTGAAAGTGTTCAGATAAAATATAGGCATCTATAGGCTCTGCTGTTTTTGAATACTCTGAAAACTAGAGGCACACAGTGGAATTACAAATACACTTTGAAAGAGTTGGAGTAATCATGTTTGCTCTAGATCTGTGCTGTCTAATATGGGGGGCCCTAACCACATGTGGCTGTGAGCACTTGCAGTATGGCTGGTCCAAATTGATATGTGTTGTAGAAATAAAATGCACAGTGGATTTCTAAGACTTAGTATGAAAAAAGTAATGCACAGTATCTCATTAGTAATCGTATTGATGACATGCTGAAATGATAACACTTAGGATTTATTGGGTTAAGTAAAGTATATTGTTAAAAATTATTTTCACCTGTTTCTTCTTTATTTTCATGTGGCAACTAGAATATTTAAAATTGCATTTTGGACGGAGCTGATCTGAATGCTTTACAAGCCATCTTCCTTCTAGTGAAGGAAATAAAAATCTTTATGTAGGCAAGTCCAATCAGATAGGAAAATTGATATACACTTGTAGAAAATGTACTATTATACTCTTCCTCTTCTGATAATACTCAGCTGATTTCATATCCTAAATAGCAATAAGCACTCTGCCCAGTGTTCAAAGAAAGAATAGCCCAGGAAGCCAACATTTGCCTGCTAAACCGCATGAGAAATTTGTGGCCGGTTGTCTGACTTAAAGTCTAATCATCCCAGCCCTTCTTCCTTTCACAAGTCTGAAAGTTGCCCGACAGAGTAATTAAATAGTCCCTCCCTGTCCCCACAGCCTCGCCCCTCCAAAGAGGCATATGGCCTAAAAACATCTGTTGATTTAGCAAACATAACGAGAAGTTGTAAACCAGAGGCTACTGTGCGAATAGCTGAGTTAGCAGAGAATTTATTTCATGTAATATCATGTGACATTGTTTGTACTCTTTTATCTCAGCAAGGATAAGAAGACCAGCCACAAAAGAGACCAGACAAATATGTAGAGAGCACACTGCTGTGGAACTCGGCAGCTGCCCAAGGTAGAGCATCTCGTTTACATCAGCAAGCCAAGCTAGGAAGGAAGGAATGAAACCTGGGCCCCCAAAGCATTAAGTTCTCACCCTGATCCGGGGCTAAACCACCTCCATCCAAACAAGTTGGATAAACAACTGGGTGTAACAAGTTTGGAGAGGTGTTGTGCTTTCTGTGAAACTGTTAAACCACGAGTAATTTAGCACTATTTTAGGCATGATTCATCTGGAAATGAGCAGACTCGGGTTTGTGAAAATGGGAAATTGATTTACTTTCTCTTCTTCTTGAGCCCATACATTTCATTCGGATCTACTTCTTCTGGGATGTGCTAGGCGACTGCACTGCTTTCAGGTTGGGGGCATTTCTTTAAACAAACAAACAACTAAAGGAGACTTGGATGAGAATGCACTTGTCTAATTGGTTTGCCATCCAGCACTACATCTCTAGTGAAAAGAGAATCAAGCAACTATCCACTGGGCTAAGCAGTGGCAGCCTTAAGAGTCACCTAGGTAGTTATCTTCTTTCTTCTCAGCTGGATCCACTCCATTCTATTTATCATGCTTATATCAGAGTATAATTTTTTACAGTATTTCTACAAATCATATGAAATTGCCACAGTTAGATGCTGAATTGTAATGGTGAAGGTTCAAAGGTAAATCACAGAGCTTTAGCCCATTTCATTTTGGGAATGTGATTAATTCGCTGCCAGTGTCTTCTGGCAAGCCAGCAGCACCATGAACTATTTGATTTCATAACACAGTGCCGTTGTGATCACCAAAGCAACACTATCCATTTAGGTGCTGGATTAGAACCCAGGCAAGTCCACAGTATAGTCTTTACACATCATCAACTTGCACACAGGACATAAATTGCACTAATATAGTAATATACTGAAATCTCAGACCAACTGTTTGTCATCAGATTAGAATGTGATGACACAAAATAAAGATGTGAGACGGAATCTGTGCTAGGGTCTAAATTCACATTGGAAGCCTGGAAAGAGAAGACTGTTTATAAAATTATAGCCCAGGAATTGCTGCCAAAGTCAGCCTTTGGTGCAGCTGTAAGTCAGATGGATTCCACCTCCCTGACATCAGACATATCCTCTGGAATGAGACTCCTTCAATTGGCGCTACCCTGAGTGGAAACTACATTTCATACTACAAAGTAGGGCTGTCATGCCAATGCTGCGGCCTGGCCTCATTTTTATGGAGAGTTGCTTATTTGCTCTCTTATTCTGAGCAAAAAGAAAATCATCAGTTCACTAGTGGTTTTTAACGTCCGTATTTGGCATCCCCAGGTTTTGAGTTTTGCTTAAACTGGCAGATTTCATGAATCCTATCCTTGAGGACCTTCATCTCTGAAGTTGAGGTGCCTGTTCTTTTTCCTTCCTCCTTTTTATAATTCTTCAATTCTTTTCTTCTTCATCTTCTGTTCCCAAGAAATGATGGCCTCCATAGACATGTAAGATTCCTCTTTCATTGACATGGGGCTACATCATTTACAAAACCCAAGGATACATTACAGTTTTCTATTATTGAGAAGAAATTTGGATCATAGCTAAAGATGCCATGGGGTAAATGGTTATGCAGAAGATATGTCTGGACCAAAACAAAGCAAAGTTTGATATAATTACCTATATACTTTGGACCTATACACTTCATGACTATCTTAAGGGTTTTTGTGAAAACAAATACATGATGTTTGGAGTTACAGTCACAACATAAAAATATCTAAATAAGTTTCAAGTGGCTTGATAGGGCAGTAGGATGGTGTTGGTGGTGGACATGAAATTAACCTAAGTTTGGTTAATAACTATAATATACGTTATACAAAAGATCCTCATAAAACAAATGCTAGTAGGGGTGGGGCTAGAGATTGTTGATTCAATTTTATAAGTAAGAAAACAGGTGTTTAGAGATAAGTGCCAGAGACTAAATGACTAGAAACCAAGTCTCCTGACTCTTATCCCAAAATTGTGCCTCCAAAATATCATGAACATGGTAGAGTCTGGAATTTGGTTATAATCAACCGAAGAAACCCATGGATTCAGAGCAGTGGATTAAAACTTATCTTTCTATCTCTCATATGCAAAACCACCTTATTATTCTCAAGTACATCCTTAGAAGTCAGCGAATGTACCCCTTCTGTATTATTCAAATCCCTACTTGTTAAATGCAGTAAGCAGCTGATAATTATGGATTGAATTGTTAATATTTACTCACAATCTTTTATTGAGTACCTACTATGTGTCAGGTGCTCTGTTAGCTTATGAACTATTGATTAATATTATACTTCTTATTGGAGCATGTGGTAGATTGGATTACTTATCCCAATTTAGACGTGTTCTTAATTCTAATCCTCATCCCTGTGGTTGTGAACCTATTGTAAATAGGATCTCTGTAGAAGTTAATTTTAGTTAAGGTGTGCCCAACTGAATAAGGGTGGCTTTTAATCCCGATTATTGGAGACTTTATAAAGAAAAAGCCACAAGGAGGAGCCAGAACCAAGAAGTCAGCAGGAACCTGGAGTAGAAAGGAGAGAGTATCTCCAAGTGATGGGAAAGTCAAGGAAGCCCAAGGATTGCCTGTAGCTACCTACCAGGTATACCTACCAGAATGCTACAGTCTTTGGACAGAAAGCAAGCCTTGTCAGTATCTGTATTTTAGATGTCTCCTAGACTCAAAACTGTGAGCAAATAAATTCCTGTTTTAAGCTAACTCATTATGTGGTTTTTGCAATAGCAGCCCAGCAAACTAAGACACAGGATTAAATGCCCAAGTTCATAGCCAACATGCTTTCTGCTTGTCATCATTTGAATCCTTCAACAAAGTCTACATGGTCTTGGTCTATGTTTACCAAGCAGAGACTAGGCTGGGTAGAGTTTATGAGTTTAATGTCCGCACAACACATATTTCTCACTATAAATTAATAAATTACTTTTCTGATTTAATTTTTAAAGATAGCTTATCTGTGAGTGTTTACTATGTGCTAGACTTTGTTTGAAGCATTTTACATGTATTAGCTTGTTTAATCATCACAGCAATCTTTTAGGATGTTACTATTAATATCTCCATTTTGCAAATGAGGAAATAAGGCCCTGAGAAGCTCTGTGCTTGGCTCAGAGTTACACACTCAGCAAGTGATAGATTTGAGGTCTAAATCCAGTCTATCTGGTTTGGGTCCATTAATTCCCATTGGTTAAACCAATGCATTGGGTGGTATTTATGATAGCATCTCTGGCAAACTAAGACGGGCATCATCCCAAATGCTCTAAAATGAACTGATCATTCTAGGGGCATGATGATTATAAGTTGATAATTTATTTGGATAATTAATTCTTGGTTTTCAGGATCAAGAGAAGGACATAATGAACCTTAGAGGTGCCATGATTTATACTAAGTACCAGCTATCAGTGTGGGGTAGCTTTATGATACCAGTGCTGACAATGGCTTAGCAAATCCTGAAATAGGCAAAAGGCCAAAGCAGATGCTGTGAAGATTCCTTCAAATCAACAGGTTAGAGTTCAAGTGCATGGTAGCAGGAAAGATACTGAATCTGCATAGGCATGCATGTCTGCAGTATGATTTGAAATTAAGGACAGCAGGAATTCTTGAGAAGGCAAGGCCAATACAGATGTTGACACAAGGCCACAGCATTAGTGGTCAGCCATAGTGGTTTCCTTTTAAGACTGTTCATGTAAGTAATTCTTGCTGATTTTAAAAACACAGTATCATGAGTCCAGTGTTTTATGTTTGTTTCAAAGGAAAGGAAAAGTTCTGTTTTAGAAATTACTGTGATAAAAGTTGATTTATATTTGTTTCTTTTTCTGGAATCAACCATGGCTTCAAGACCTTTCCTAAGATGTTATTGTCCCATATATTGTTTCTCTTCATCTCCAGCTTTAGATATTATTTTGCTATAATAAATATTCATGATTTGTGGATCTGGAAAATCCATAAGTTATTGTGAACCTTCTGTGTGCTTGGCATTCTAATCTGGTAACATGTGTCTTAACAGAAATTCCCTTTAAACAAACACCTATCCCTCTCATCACAATTTTTTCCAGTTCTTTTCATGATTATTACTCAGAAATCCAAAGGGATGAGATTATGGTGCCCCTCTTCTCCAAGGCAAGAGAGCTAATAATTTTCTATTTTTATACCCCAATAAATTATTTGACCAAAGTCTTTAGCAAATCTGATTTGTTGAAAATCAAATCAGATAATTCCCAAGAATATAATTATTTTATCTAGGTAGATTCTGTCTAAAGGCACCATGTAAAGCTGATCAGTTATCTGGTTAATTAAATCAATGTGTGTAATTTATGAGCCTCTATATTGCTCAATATTGTGCTATGGAATAAAAACTTCAATTTTAGAATTTATTTTTCAAAGATGCCATCTTTGACACTATCTGCATAAAACAGGAAAGGTGGAACTAAGAAGTACAGAAATAAATATAACAATTTCATTGCAGCCAATGAGTCAGCTTCCCTCAACCCAAGACAATGTACTGAAAAGATATTCTGTCCTAAACTAGAGAGGGGCATCACAGGGGGAGGGCACAATCAGGGAAGGCAAACATAATCAAATCAGGGAGCTTTTGAGGGAATAATGTTGCCCACCAAACTAAAACATTTCTACATCTGTATTACAGGAAAGAGCTGTGTAACTGACTCCCTTCTACTGTGCCATTATCATACCCCTACTGCTTCAGTTATCCAGTGATAGATAACAAACTACTTTCAAATGTAATGACTTTAAACTATAAACGTTTTATTTGTCCACAATTCAGTGGGCCAGAAATTTGGACAAGGCTTAGTAAGGCAGTTCTTCTCTTCGATATGATGTCAACTGGGGCCGAAATGCCCAAAATGGCTTCCATGGGACTACATTCAGTAGGCAGCTGGGATGGTCTGGAAGACCAGAGAATGCTCCACTCACATATCTGGTGCTTCAGTTCTCTTCTGGGTAGTCTCTTTCTCTCAATGTGGCTAGTGTGGGCTTCCTCACAGCATAGAGGACTGGCATTTCACATGGAGGCTACCTTCCAAGAGCGCTCAAAGTAGAAGCTGCAGATCTCTTAAGGCCCACTCTTAGATGTTACCCAGCATCATTTCCACCACATTCTATTAGTCAAAACTAGCAATAAGGACAGCCCAAGGTCAAGGAGGTAGAGAAATAGACTCCTCCACTGGATAGGAAGAGGGCTGAGGGTAGTACCCAGCCATGTTTGCCATCAACCACACTCTCCAACTCAGAGTGTCATCATTTATCAGGTCAATCCTAAAGCACCAAAGTTGAGCTCCTCTTCTTGATCTTTGCACCATATTCTCTGCCTTCCAAGATCACTGAAACCTGAAAACCAAACAGTTTAATGATACCAAATGTTTCAAATTAGTGTTTGTCTTGCTGTTCCCGGTAGTTGGGGGGATCAATATTAATGAAGAGAGAAACAGTAAACATTGCTAATGAGGATGAAGTAGGAGAGACGAAGATACTACAGAGATGTGTTTCAGCGTGGAGTGAGCAACAGTGACACCGAATCTTTAATGTGCCCACAATAAAAATAGTGCCAAAGTTAGCACCATGAGTAAATTTTAATAGATGATGTCTTACAAAAAGCTCTTTGCTTGAAATGCAGCCCAAAGACTAAATTAGAGTCAAAGCCCCAGTCAGTTAACTGTGCTATAACATGTGAAGAATTGATTTTCTTATTTTCAGCTGTCAGACCTGCTACAAAGAATGAGTTTTAATTCTGGGGATGTTATTAAACTCCTTGCTTAACTGGCAGAAAAATGGAACTGCTAGCCTGGTGATGGTGGAGCTGCTGTCAGATTGAATGACACCTGTCAGAGTATGATGAATGACCCTCTCTTCCCCACAATCCCCTGTTCTGTCACTCAGGTGAGGCTCATTAATCTTCATCCTGGACCTGTCAGGTTAGGCACCCATGACGACAAAATGTCTTGAAGCATTTACCCTCAAGATGCACAGAACAATACGATCTTCTCATTGTCAGAGCCACAGAGAATTAGCATAATTTATTATGACTTCCCTTCCCCACTCTCCCCACCTCTAATGCCACCCCCAAAAAAAGCAAGTGGGGGCTAGATGGGATTAGACAGATGGAGTGTAGGACCAGACTGCCAACTACCAAGCCCCCTGCAGTGCCTGATGGGGGGGGAGCATCTCTACAAACCAATCAAAAAGCTGGCAGTTCAATTACAGTGTAATAAAGGGACATTCATCATTCAATTAGGCACCTGTCATGGTTTCACAAAAGGGAAAACTTCTAACCTGAGACTCCGGGGAGAAGATGCTACAACCCAGAGACAGGGAAATAAATGAAAAAAGGGACAAAGTCAATTACTGACCAACCAGACAAAAGGAAATATGTTAAAAATAAAGGGGAAGTTCTCCCTAGGCAAAAATCAGAAAAGTTAAATGACCTTGCTGAGATTAAAAGGGGCTAATATGAAAAGTAGCGTGGGGCCCTGCTCTGCAGTACATGCTGTGATTGAATTTTCCATGTAGAAACTGCTCAGGAAACTGAATCTTGTAAGGAAAAAAAAAAAAAAAACATTCGGTAGGAAAGAGAAACTCTGTTACTCAAAAGCATTGCTCTTTAAATGGCTAAGACATGAGGGCTGCAAGAAGAAAGCCTAAGTGGACATTTAACTTTGATGCTTCACTGTATTGAGGGGGAAGAATTACAAATGGCATTTTGAAACTATGATGTCCTGCTGGTGATTGGGATAAAGACTTGACACATTTGATTTCTTAGCAAGTGGTGGTAATTGAGTCCAGAAAATTTTTCACAATGGAGAGAAATTTCCAATTTGTTTTCTCTTATTCTTTTTGACCAAAATTTGTTCTTCTGATCTAGTGATGGTTTCTTACCTTTGTTTCTTTCATGCTAAAGCTTCCAGGCATGGTTTATTATGCAAGGTAAGCAAGTAGACCTCAGAATGTTAAGCTAGAAGTGATGAGGGGAGTAAGGAGAGAGATACCCTTAGCGGGCCCCCTCTGGTTTCAAGACACAGAGGTCCAGGACTGCACATCTGGGTGGTGGGTCTGTGTTATCATACCAGTCTCTGGCAGGGATGGGACGTCACATCCCCGCACCACAACTCCAGGCCTCACTCCACGGCTCGGCGCAGCACTGCTTCCCATCTGCTTTGAATTATTTTCCCAAGGGTTTTAAAACAACAAAACATTTTAAGAAAACAAATTAGCAAAGCTTCTCACATTATAAAATAGCCACAGGTAGAGCTGAATTAAAATAAAATATGGTATTTCTATTTTGAATGGAATTTGCATAGAATCACTATTCCAGAATTGGTTAGTCATTTTAAAAACTTTCCTCTATAGATTGTTAAGAGGAATTTGTAATAAAGAGATGATAGAGATGATAGAGATAGAGATAGAGGAGATAGAGATAGAGACAGAGAGAGAGAGAGAAGATATATATATATATATATATATAGTTTCTTTTCCTAGGGGTTCAGTCCACAGATTTCAGTGTCATAATGTCGCATGTCACCTGTCCTGGCACCAGGCCTTCAGACATGGTTTTGAAAGGCCCTTGGATTCTATCATGCCTGCTCTATTCAATTCCAGGGAAGAAAGTTTCTTCTTTTTCCCTCTCACCATTCTTCTTCCTTTTTTTTTTTTCCTCTTTAAGTCTGTTTTTATTTCCATTATTTATTCGAAAAAATCCTTGCCACTTGCTCTAGAGAAACTATCTAGCCAAAATGGAGCTCATTTTGAGAACCCCTATCCAAGGAAATAGAAAGTTCTATTTAGAGAAAGAAGATGCTTAACTCAGGCTTTTGGGAGACTCCAGACAAATGTCTCCCTCTCTCTCCGTCTCAGACTTGGTTGCTGAATAACTGAAGTAGGTCACTGGCCAGGCATAGGATCTTTCCAGACAGTGCTCACTTGACTAAATGATCTTTAAGATCCCTAATGGGGGAAGGAAAACATGCCATGTGTTAAACCCACAGGTGCGTATGTCTATGTGTGTGCACACATCATATCATAACTACTCATAAAAACCTATTCCTTCCGATTTAGGTTTTGAAATCTCATCTGCTGCAAAATATATATATATATAAAAACAAGGCGGGGTTGACCTCGTTTTGTTGTAAACTAAGATATATGAACAAGTCCTCTCTGTTCTTTTTCATAAGCCCTTAAATGTCATATCCTAAAATCAGCAAGGCAGGTCATTCCATCTAGAATGTATTTATTGGATTAATAGTCCTCTGTAAAATATACTGTCAAATCTATTGAAGGGAGTGGAGTAGGGAGGAGAGGAAATGGGTTTTGCTACCTCTTCACTATCCTCCTGGTTAGAGTCATGTTGATACAGTTTTAAAATCCAAGAAGAGATTGTGGCACTTTTCCAGATTTAGATTTTTCATGGGGAAAATAGAAAAAAGAGTAGAAGATGGAAGGTGAAAATCACAAAGGTCATAATTACTTAATAGTAAAACTTCTAGTACAGAAGGGTCCACTCTTACTTTAAAGATTGGGTCCCTAGCCAGCGATGAAATCTCAATAAATGTTAATTGATGTTAACAGAACAAAAATTTAGAAAAGGAACCAAATCTAATAACATTTTATACATAACCAAAACTCACTAGAAGTTCTACATTGTGTTTATGTGAAAATCTTCCTCAAGCCCATATGTGTGGCATAGAGTTATAACACGACACCCAACAGAAGGGGGAAGGCTTGTTTACTGACAAGAACAAACTACTAGAACCCCAGCAGGCCATTTCATTTCTTTGGGCTTTAGTTTTACTCATTTGTATAATGCAAGAGTTGAACTAAATGATCTCAAGTTCCCTTCGATGTAAAACTATTTGATTTTCTAATTCATATCTTAGATGTATTTTTCTGATTGTCCCAATATGTTTGGGTGAAAACAAGGCCAGTGATGATTGGAAGCCAGCTTCCAATTAAACCTCCAAAAATAAGATAGGTTGTGTCCTAGTTAATTGTGTGCAGTCATTATAGAGTGTATAATATAGAAATCATAGATAATATAGAAAGAACCCATAGCCTCTAATGCTGTGAGGATGTCCCCCTGCTCTCATTGGGAATGGTAATGCTGGATCCTGTCCCCACTGTTTATGTAAATTTTCTGAGCTTACTTACTGCTTCAAGGACCAGCAGTTCAATTACATGTTTACTGCGTAAAGCTAAACTGAAATTAGATGGGAGCTAAAATACAGCAAAGGGTAAGTCAATCCCAAGATGGGGCTCTTTTAATACAACCAACACTTCCATTCTAATAATTTTAAGGATGGAAGTTGACCAACAGACAAACAGATTTCTGGTACTTTGCATCAGCTGACTAATACAGTGGGCACCTTCCTTTCCCTAGTCTTGTAAGCCTTTGATTGTTCATACCTCTTAATCTTGCTTCACCAATAACAAATTTATACCTATTTCTCTGTTTCCATAACTTTCTATGTACACAATAACTTTTCCTCATTGCAATGCTGAATCATAGACTATTTTATTTAATAGTTTCACTTTAAGGGAAACTCGCCCCAGCACAAAAGTGCAGCAGAACAACAATGAACATCACTCAGTTGAAGTTAGGACATTATTAACAGATATGATCAAGTTTAGTCTTATGCAGGCAATGACAAGTATGTCGTCTGCCACCTGGTCAAAAGTGATTATAAAATATTGATGGGAAAACAAATCCAGATTTCAGAGATGTTAAATGAGAAAAACAATGTGCATCTTAGAATCAACACAATAGGGTAAACGAATAAGGTATCTCTTGGTCCTGGGCAATTAGTCTGAGACCTTGGCAGCCTCAGCCCACCCTGGCAGCCTCAGCCCACCCTGGTTCCTCAAGAAGTAAGGAGGGCAATAGCCCCAGTATCCTTTTAACCCATTCTCAGCCTGACACACTGATGGGAATAGCCAGTTTAGAGGGCTCTGGAGAGAATTCCCAGTTGCTGTTTCTCTAAAAAAGGCTCCAATAGAATTGTGACTCATTGAGATTTAGTAAACTAGAATCCATTTGGCAAAAGTAAATACTTGCTTTTGGCTTTTCCTTCTACCTTGCCAAAGCCAAGGAATTACATCTACTCATTCTCATTTACTTTTATTCTTTCAGAGAATTTGGATCCTTACTCTCTTTTCCAGTATTGGAGTAGTCCTAAGGGGTTAGGGATGCTGCTGGGAGGTGGAATGTGAAAACACTTCCTCACATCCATCTTTGCCTTTCCCTTGCCTTATCAACCTGCCTTTCAGGTGGTATCACCTCTGCTATCCATCTTCCTCCCTGGCAAGGACACAGGGGAACGACTTCCAGTTCTCACCTTTTCTTCTTCTCACTATATACATGGGAAAATGACTGTGACCAGCATCACACTCCCTAGACCTCCACCTCCGGAGGAATGGAAACGGCTTCCTTGGTTTTCCTGTTGACCTTGAGTGAGTGAACCAGATAACAGACTGAGGCTGTTAGGCCCAGCCCTTGGCCTCTTTCCCATGCTGAAGTTCACACACTCCAAAGCTCATTTGTCTTCATTCTGAAAGCTCATTCAAATCCCTCTTTCACTTGTCTAAAACACAATTCTGTTCCTAAAACCACATCCAATTTTAGAAAATAATTTCTCAGAAAAAATTAAAATAAGGATATGTGGAGCTGGGTACCACATAGACTTAGGTATTTGGCCTCAAGCCTGCAGACACAGCTTCACCTGCGTCACCCACATTAGAAATGCAATGCTTTGTTTGTTGCTGTTTTGTTTTGTTTATTTTCCTCTGAAATATGCAGGCCGTGCACAGGCCTCCACCTTACAATCTGCTTCTCTGTACATAGACAGGACTTAATATTAGGTGTTACTGAGTACCCATATTCATTTATTCATTCACTCATGTACTCATTCAGTTGACAAACTTCATTGAGTGTCTGCACATAGAAAGATAAACAAAACTTGTGCCCTGATCTCTAAGAATTGACAGTCTAATGGTGAAGACACACACACAAATAGATCATTACAACAGAGTGTGATGAGCACAATGACAAAGGCCCAGAGTATTAGGGAAGTGCAAAGTCAGGGGTGTCCTAACCCCTAAGACTCTCAGAAAGTAAGACTCTTCAAGTGCAGATTTTCATCATTGTGTTTGACATCCTGTCTGGTTCCTAACAAAGAGATGGCATTTGAGCAGAAGAAAATGGAACTGTAGAACAGAAGGCTTTGTTTACACTCGAGGTGAGGAAATGGAGGGTTAAAAGAAGAAATCACACCGAAGCAAAAGGAGGAAGATAGCAAAGTATCGGGAATGCAGCTGGATGAATAATTGATGAGCTGGTGGCCTAACAGAGAGTCTCATTAATATGATCCTGCAGGTTCATTAAGTACTGTTCCAGGCTTGTCTTGGAGGGGGCCTCCTGAGTCTTGATTAGGAATTGTGTGGCTTTCGCTTCGACATCAGAACTTTGGGCCTTGGGTTTTGACAACTGCTTCCTAAGCTCCTATCCTTTCACCCCAGCACCTTTTAGAAGCTATTCTCAATCCCCCTCTCACTAATCATGGGCCCCTAACCATGACAGTCAGTCCTAGTAAATAATATATCAAGATAAATGATAATTGTTCTGTTTTAAGTGTCTCCTAATGAACATCATAAATTAAAAATTAATATTGCAAAGACTGTATGAATAGCATCAAATCCATAAACAAAGCAGCGGGTATCACACTTGCAAATGAAAGCTAAATACCTCCCATTGTCCTCTTTTCCAGTCCCCACCTTTTTCTACCCTCCCCAACTCCTTCCCTACCTCCGGCCTGGTTCTATAGACCGGAAATCCAAAGATAAGACTGCCAGGATTTACACTGCAAATAACTATATCACTGTTTTTTGGTTCCATGCATTATTTCTGTCCTGATACTTTCCTACCTGGTTTAGTGTGATCTGAAGACTCAATCCAGAGATAGACTTACCAGTATTTCTTCCCCCAGCCAGAGACAGAGAATGTAGAATTGGATTATGAAAAATGAATACCTAGGACAGATGAA
>JAQZBX010016322.1:0-36598 GCA_029593785.1 Cabassous unicinctus | reverse complement strand
TTTAAAAAAAAAAAAAAAAAGCAGTCCTAATTTTATGACTTTACTGTCTGGGAGTTTCTCAATTATACCAGCCATCAAAAGGCCATTAAGTGATTAGAGATCAATTGTTCTAGCTAGCAGGCCTTGGGGCCCTGAGGCAATAACTTCCTCACTAGCAAAGGCATTTTCAGTTTTACAGTTTGTAAGACATTCCAAAGCATTTTAACACAAACCAGTAATGAGAAATTCAGTAGAAGGAAGTGGGAAGATAAAACGGGGATAAAGGTGAATTATGAATGGAGCCATGGCCTGCTGCTGCCTTCCCACCCCATCCCAGACCAGGTAACCAGGTGTGATCGATAGGAAAGTGGGCCTGCAGAAGCGTGGACCCACAGGGAGGTGCAAGCCCCCAGCTCTCTGTCATTGCCCTGCCGCTAAGGGGAGAGGGCTGGAGAAGGCAATGGCAACCAGGCCTGAGGGCAAAGCTGGTGGCTGCTAAAAAGGCTTGAAAAAGTCTTTTCAAGCCCCCAAAAGTCTTCACAGCCCCCAGAGCTCAGCTGGGGAACCTCTGTCTTGGCAGGGCCCTGCTTTGGGCCCCTGCCCTGTGTCCCTGATCTCCTGGCTAGGGTCAGGCCTAACAAGCCTGTGCATGTGGCACGGATGCAGACAGGTCCTGCACCCTGGCCCCCTCCCTCCCAGGATTACATCCTGTGGGGGCTCATAGGCAAACTGTTTAAAATGGATAACCAAAAGAAGGCATTAAACAGGCTGTCAGCCATAGTATCACTCACCAATAACCTCCTGGACGGCAGCGCCAAAATATGATACCGGATTTTGGTTAGGTTCTTGGCTAAGCTGCAAGAAATGAATTTCAAGAACACGCCACGTTGATTAGGCCAGTAATTTATTAAGGTAGGGAGGGAAGAGAAATGGGAGAAAGTAACAGATCATGGCTCCCAGAGAGAGGAAGGGGCTGAAGAGTGATAAAGAGGGCCGATTTACAGATTACAATTCCCCATTATAGATTATAAATGCCCAGGTTTTACTTGCATGGCTATCATGGCAGGGGAAAAATGGTGAGAGTGGGGTGCAAAAGGCAGGAACAGTCATAGGGACAGGGATAGTTCCCGTTCCTGTTTGCCTTTTAAACCATTAATTATTCCGCCCCTTTGCTAATGACAGGGGAGGAGTTCCAGCTGTTTGCTGTTTTGATTGATTAACCCACCCATCAATCCCCCAGGAGGGCCCAATGATAAGGCCCCTGGAGAATATCCAAGGCTTCTCCTGGCTTCTGATGGAAATCTCATTCCAAATAGGAGTTCTCTTGAGAGTCTTCCAGCAGCCATCTTGGGGGTATTGATGTCCATGTGGACTTTTTGCCAGATTCCAGATCCATCTATTGATTCCCTATCTAGCCTGCTTCATTGGTAAAAGTGTAAAGGTGAGACAGGGTCAAATGTCTTAACTGATGGGGCCTTTTGAACATTTTCAAATGGACTTTATACAGCTACATACTTCTATGGAATATGAAAGTGTCCTTGTTATCACATGTCTATTTTCTGGGTTGATAGAGGCTTTTCCTTGTCACAAGGCTACTGCCCTCACAGTAGATTAAATTTTAAAAAAAGATTAAACTGGAATTCCTGCTATTCTCTCATGCAATAGGAACTCCCAGTTTACTGAAACTATAGTCAAGGAACTTTGTGGAATCTACCCATAAATGAAGGGCTTGTTCCTACCATTCTCAATTATCAGGAAAGGTAAAGTGAACAAATGGTGTAATTAAAACTCACTTAGCTAAATTTATGGAATCCCTCAACCTACCATGGCCAAAAGCCTTGCCTATAGTCTTATTAAATCTAAGAGCCACTCCTTTTGGAAAACATAAATTATTCCCATTATAACAGCAAGATCTATGAAAATAAATGCTGGAATATATGAGCCTTGCCTCATGAAAGGAAATATGTTAATGAGCCAAGACCTTGATCTTGAAGCTTGCACTTATGAAACTTATTTCTATGATAATGAAACTAAGCCTAATTATAATTAATGCCTTAGAGTCACCCCCTGTAAACCTCCTTGTTGCTCAAATATAGGCCCCCTCTAATCAAAACTGCAAATTTACTTCCTTTCCCTCTACATGGGACATGACTCCCAGGGATGAGCCTCCTGGGCATCAAGGGATTAATACCAATCTTGAACAGTGATGCTTTCTGAGAAAGATCTCAATCAAAAGGGGGAAATGTTAAAATAAATAAAATAGAGTTTCTGTAGTTAAGAGATTTCAAATGGAATTGGGAGTTCATTCTGGATGTTACTCTTACGCAGGTCTCACCCAGATATCACAAACTGCCACAGTACGCAAAGCCTCAAGTAACAATGTTCTTGAAAATCCTAGGGTCATCTGTACACCATAAACAAGGGACATGGCTACATGGAATCAATACCCCCTTAGCAGGTTCTATCTGGGAATCTATGAAAAGCTATTGTCCCAATATGACACAGTTATATTCACTTGTAACTTGTAAATCCTCTAATCATGATTCTTCTACTTCTTTTATTTGGACCCATAATTTTCAATTTACTTGTTAAGTTTATTTCTCAGAGACTTAAAGGCTCTGGATTGTTCCTATGCTGGTTGAACCCTGAAACCCAAGGGTACCAGTCCCTCCAACAATGACAACCAGGGACTCATGAGTACCTTCAGCTACAAGCCAAGCAATTCCAGTCCTCACATCCTAACCTATGCCCTTAATCAGCATGAAACATCCAGAGTGGTTATTGTTCTGAATCTCTCAAGATTAAGGAATGTGCAAAAACTCAAGGGGGGACTGAAACCTTGGACAGGCCAAAACCTGTTTGTGGGGATGTCCCCTGTTCCTATAATTTTTACTTCTGAGCTTGTTTAGCCACAAGCCATATAACCTGAGTATGTGTAGAAAACACAGATTCTTGTCCTTTAGACAACACTTAAGATACCAGGAACAAAGTTCACCTCCCTTGGAACCAAGATTACAAGCACAAGGAGACATCAGAAGCAAATCAAATGTGAGAGATCCTTCAATAAGGAAGATCTGACCTAAAATCTACTCTACCACATATGGACAACTTTATAATTAACTAATTGCACTATGCCAAGTCAAACCTCCTTATGTCCCCACCTCTCACTTTCCGTTCCCATTAAATTTCCCTTAACTCTCACATCAGGGAGACAGATTTGAGCCTTGCCTCCTGTTTCCTTGCCAGTCGACCTCACAATAAAACTCTTTCTTTTCTCAAAATCCTTATGTTGGATTTTGAACACTAACATTATACTTAATGGTGAAAGCCTGCATGCTTTCTCCCTAGGTTCAGAAAAAAGGCAAGGATGTCTGCTTTCATCACTGTTATTCAATACAGTGCTGGAAGTTTTAGCCACTGCAATAAAACAAGAAAAGGAAATAAAAGGCATAAAGATTGGAAAGAAAAATTTTTTTTTCCTATTTGCAGATGACATTATGGTCTGTATAGAAACCCCAAGGAATCTACACAAATACTCCTATAACTAATAATTGAGTTCAGTAAGTTTACAAAGTCAATATACAAAAATCAATTGTATTTTTATAGACCAACAATGAAAAATCAGAAACTGAATTTAAAAATACCATTTACAATAGCATAAAAAATATGAAATGCCTAGGAACAAGTTTGAGAAAAGACATGCAAGATCTATATCCTGAAAGCTACAAAATGTTGCTGAGAGAAGTCAAAGAAGACCTAAATAAATGGAGAGATATGCTGTTTTCATGGATTGGAAGATTTGGTATTGTTAAGATGTCAATTCTCTCCATATTGATCTATAGAATCAATATGATCCTAATCAAAATTCCAGTGGCCTTTTTTAAAAATAGAAATTGACAAGCTGATTTTAAAATTTATATAGAAGTGCTAACGTATACATATGTTCATTATCTTGAGTGTAGTGATGTTTTCTCATATGTATACTTATGTCAAAACTCTTGAAACTATATAGTTTAAATATGTGCATCTTGTGTATGTCATTATATCTCAATAAAGCTATTTTTAGAAACACATAAAGTGAAAAGAAGCCACAAACTGAAAGATATTTGCAACACAATTGACAAAGAGTTTATATCTAGAATATAAAGAATCCTGTAAGTCAATAAGAATTCCACTCATATATGTGTCTTAGAGATATTTTTTTACCTACAAGTTATGTATGCATATAGATGCAGTTTTTCATAGCAAAATACTGAAAATAACTCAAATGTCCATTGTCAATAGATACTTTGTGGCATAATCACATGATGGTATTCTTCATGGCAGGGAAATTAAGGAACTGCAGCTACTAAGAGCATCAGGTTGAAACTCAGGAACATAATGGTGAGTAAAAAAAAAGTCTCTAATGATAAATACAGTATCCTTCCATTTATATAAAATTCAAGAACATGCAAAATTATTAAAACTGTAAAATAAAGGGAGTGATAAATACAAGACCAGAATTGTAGTTGATTTTGATGGGAAAGGAAGAGGATGTAATCAGACACAGAACTTCATGGTACTTCAAGGATAATGGTAATATTCTATTTCTTAAACTGGGTGAGGGTACAAGAGTGTACAGTGCATCATTATTCTTTATTCCTTCACATCTTTTATATTCTTTTCTTTTAAACTACTCAATTAAAAATAAAGAAAAAGCTAAGCATCAGTCCACTAGTGACAAGCCAAGAGCAGCTGGGGATGGCATCAAAGGTCTAACTGATCTTGGGATGGGATGAAGGCAGGCACTTGTCCCATCTCCCTGAAGTATCATGAGGTGGTCCTGATGGTGGAGCTAGCGCCATGACTTGGATCTCAGTCTCCATAAGCACATAGTAGACCCAAGCTAGCTTTTTCCCCAGTCAATCACATCTATCCTAATAGTTCATTGATCAGGTTTACAAGTGAGCAAAGTTTCCCAGAGACTTAGTGGGAATCTACGTGCAAAGTACATGATTGCTTCAGCCCAGATCTTCAGAGCCCTTCTTGCTTTCTGCATTGAGAGTGGGGTCCTGTGGGTGTTGGCACAGATGGTAGAGAGAAGGATCTCTGTTTAGATAAGGCACTATGGTAGGGCAGTTATGGAGAAGGGGGCACTTGAAAAGGGAAAGATTTTGTGGTTGGTTTAGAAGTCCCTTAAAGCCATGTGTACCCCTGAGATTCTATGTGTTGGGAATGAAAACAAATAGTAGTGGGGTAGGGGTCAATCTAAGTACGTTTCATCTAGCTAATTTTGACTAGGGCTGGCTTAGGCTTTTCTTCCTCTTCTAAGGCTGCTGGGTCTTTCATATTGTATCAGCTGCAAGGTTTATGCCTCACTGCCTCCCCCACACTCATTTTCAGCATCCCCTAGATTCCCTGGGGCCAACCACACAAAAACACATGCCTCTCAGATAATGGAAAATTTATTCTAAGTGTTTATTTTAGAGTGAGAAATATCCACTCTCATGCCCCTGTTGCTGATGTGTCTGCTCTGAGCTGTGGTTTTTGCACAGCTGAAGGGTCATGCTGTCCTTCCCTCTGTCTTCAAGCAGGACTGCCAGCCCCACTTCTGAGGGCTCCTGTCCATTATTAGATATCTCCAAATAACCAGCTGGGGGCTTGGTGGGTGTTGTGGAAGGGGAAGGGGTTTGGTCACTGTGAAAATAGGCATGTGCCCTGCCATTGCAGAGGCCTCAATTGAAGAGTAAACATTTGAAGGCAGAGATACTGGTTCTCACAAGGCCACCTAGAGCTGAAGAGAGATGCTGTGGCCTCCATATCGCCCCTATTTCTGAGTCTTCTCAGGTTTCTCAAGCTATCAGATGCCTCTGGTCTCTAATTTCCTCAGGATCAGCAGCTAGAGCTTTGACCATGAGCCTGAGCCTTGGGCTTGCTGCTGGGTCCTCTGGAAATCGATTTTTCTTTTCTCCTCTGCTGTTTCCCAGGGGAGTCTCTGCTTCAAACTCAGATTTCCACTGAGATTGAATAGCCTTAGTTGTGTAAGACATGGATCTAGAGAAATTTGTGTACAAATTTATATAGGCTTGGGTGGTTGGAGCCTGTGAAGGACTAATCTGATATCTGACTTGGTTCCATTATCAGTATTCTTCTCCCCCTTTTCTTTTGCTACATTCTAGTCACTAGGAACATGTAAGGCTCAGAGCAGGATGGGGCAGGACACTTAAATTCTCACCCTTGTTCTCCCAGTGATTTTCTGTGTAGCAGTCAAGCAATTTTCTACCTCCTAGCTTCAGTTGCTTCACCAGTAAAAATGGCTGGTTATGGAACTGACCTTTCCCAGATTATATGTGAAGGCCAGTTGTATATCAGACAGTTATAAGCTTTGAAGTATCTCTGGCT
Source organism: Cabassous unicinctus (assembly GCA_029593785.1). Classification (NCBI taxonomy): domain Eukaryota; kingdom Metazoa; phylum Chordata; class Mammalia; order Cingulata; family Chlamyphoridae; genus Cabassous; species Cabassous unicinctus. The sequence continues at coordinate 30,238 of JAQZBX010016322.1, read as the reverse complement.
CTGTGAGGGGATTCTTGAAAAACTGAGAGTGCTATCATTTCATCTACAACACTAAGAAAGCAGATGACGCTGGAACCAACCTGGCCAAATCTGGATGATGAAAGCCAATCATAAGCTTGAAAACAGGCCTCAGATGCGAGGAGATGAGACAGTTAAATTTATTTCCTCTTTTCTAATTTGAGAGGTTTCATGTTGAAGAAAATCAGTGCGTTGGAGGTTGCAAGAGCCTCAAACACTGTCACCATGAAGCTGGGTTGTGTCCTCACACTCTGGGCTCCCTACCTCTCCCCTGCTATGCTCTGGGCAGCCCAAATGCTACTGGGTAAGTCAAGTGTTTTGAGTGTTGCATGGGAATGGCGATGTGTCTGGCTTTGGAGAAAGGATCCCATGGAAAGAAACATGGGCTAGCTTTGGCCCTCCAAAGAAGCAAGGTTGAGGTAGGATGTGAAGGGTAGCTAAAAGGGAGTTTGATGGGCAGTATTGAGCAACTCTTTCTGACTAATATTCTTCTGGCGTTTTTCATCTTAAAAGTTACTTCTGACTATGATGCCCTCTCTAGCTACAATCCCAACTCCTTTCTTCCTTTTCTCAGAGAAGTTTCTTGAAAGAGTCATGTGTACTTGCTATCTCCACTTTCACACCTCACTTACTCTTCATTGCTTGCATGTGGCTTCCACTGGGATCAGTTTTGTCCAGGATGCAATGACCTCCAATTCAACTGGGCCACTGCACACTTTTTAGTTCTTATCCTGCTGGACTTATGCTGAAATAGCCTCTCTATGCCTATGTCTTCCACTAAACTGAGAGTTAGTTGTGAGCAGGAAAATATTTTTGCTCATTAGTTTGTTTGTTTTAACCTTGTCTTATTCATCTTTGAACTCTCAGCAACTGCATTGTCCCTGCCCGTTAATTTTTTTGAACTCATAGAAACAGGACTAGATGACTATATTAAGATACAGCAGCGGTATTGTATCTAAAATTCCAGAGTTGGAATCAGATACTCTGGTTTCAAGTCCCTCTTCTTCTACTTTGGACAAGTCATTTTTATATCTCTGAGCTTTAGCTTTCTCATTTGTAAAATGAGAATAATAATACCTACCACACAAAGTTTATTGGTATGTAGAAGTAGTACAACAATATTTTATTTTAAAAAAAGAAGAGGAGGCCGAGTCCAGGTGAGTGATAGTTGAGGAACCGAAAAGAGGTAGCAGGGTAGTAAAGGAAGCTTAGAGAAGCTCTAAAGAAAGCAGTGGTACTGATGTGGTGAGAATTAGGAAGTAGGGACGGGCCTTGATGAGGGAAGTTACAAGATCAAAGAAGAGGACTGGGCCATTTGAGGGTGGAAGGAATAAAGGCAAGCGGGGCAGGAAAGGATGGAGTGAAGAAGTGAGCTCAGGTTAAGTGACCATGGGGCCAGATGAGAGGGAGCGGGATTAAGGGGGACGAGGAGGGAACTTTCTTTGCCTTCATCAATCATGTAAGTAAGAGCTTGGTTGAAGGGGGGTGGTGAGAAATCCGTGACTCTGAATCTCAACCCAAAGGCAAGAAATGTTCCACAGTTACCAGTATAGTCTGGGAGTAGAGGGTTGTGGGGAAGAGGGAAGGACATAGAAAGGGGATATCACTAGGGAAAGTTCAAGGGACAGAAGACACCAAGGTAGAGATATCTGAAAATGAAGAACTGAAAAGGGGAGCAATGAAGGAGGACAGACACAGTAGGTACTTAAAGCTGTGTGGTAGATGACATATCCAAGGCTGAAGTGGCAAATGAGTTTTGGGAAAGAAAAATCCCAAAGAAGGTCTGAGGACTGAAGTAGATCATGTCTGAAGTCAAGTAAAAAGAACACAGATTTTGGACTCAGATGCACCTGACTTTCTTGCTCCATTCCTTACTCTCTGATGGAACTTTGGGTAAGTTAACTTACTTTTCTAATACTGTTTCTTTAAGATGTATAAAATAGGAATGAAATCATGAGAATTAAATAAGATACTGGATGCAAGGGCCTAGCAGTGTCTGGCACATGGTAAAGACCCAAAGAATGCTAAAATCTGAATCGTCTCCCTTTCCCTCCTGGCCCATGTCTGCCTGCTGTGGGGTCCTCCTTGTATCTGGCCTCTGCTTTCCTGCACTAGCAGCTGGATGCCATGCTGGTGAGTTCACCATTCTGCCCTTCTCCCCCCACCCTCTTTCCCAGACCACAGTCCATTCTCTGAGAACACCAAGAAACCAGTGAACCAATGACGAAACCATCCCTCTGAGAGACCCATATGGATCTCTCAGAAAAAGGTTTTGGGTTTTCCTTTCCTCACTCTAAAAAGGATGATTTCCCTAGAACAGGGAGGAATCCTTCTGGAAAGCAATCCCTTGTCCTTGTTCTCCAAGTCCCAGCAGCAGCATTTCCTGGTTCTCCCTGGGCCATGCCCTCTTCAGCCACCAGTTTTGAGTCGCTGCAGTGTGAAAGTGTCACAGCCCCTGGATCTGTCAGCACCCAGGACACCGACGATGGCCCAAGAGAAATTGGCTTCGAGATCAAGGGCTACACTTTCAGTGAACCCTTCCATCTGATCGTGTCCTACGGTGAGGTTCTGGGCAGGCTGGAGCACTGCTCTTTCTCTCATTCCCCAAGCGCGTCCGTCCAGCCCCACAGCCAATTCAGGAAGGTGGCCCCAGGACACTGGCCATGGGAAGAGACAATTTCTTCCCCGCCTTCAGCCCACAGTTGTCAGGGTGTCCTCAGGCCTAGGCCCTAGAGAAGTTGTTACACAATCCCACCAGGAGTGAGAGTTGCCTGGGCCCTAAGAAAAAGTTTAGGGAGGGGTGTCTGTTTGTGGGAAGCACCCAAAGGAGGCAAGGGATGACACTTAGCTCCTGTGCTTGGCCACAGACTGGCTGATCCTCCAAGGTCCAGCCAAACCTGTGTTTGAAGGGGACCCACTGGTTCTGCACTGCCATGCCTGGCAAGACTGGCCACTGACCCAGGTCACCTTCTATCGAGACGGCTTGGCCCTAGGTCCCCCTGGACCTAACAGGGAATTCTCCATTGCTGTGGTGCAAGAAGCAGACAGCGGGCCCTACCACTGCAGTGGTGTCTTCAGTAGCCCAGGCCCTGGGATCCCAGAAACAGCATCTGCTGTGACCATCACAGTCCAAGGTGAGAGCTACAGCCAGTGTCGTGGTGGCGGAGGCAGGTGGGAGAGACAAGGAGCCCAAAATTGTCTCTCTTTGACCTGGAGGTGACAATATCATTGAAGGCTCAAGCAGGTTGCTGACAATACCCTAGTTGGGCTTCAGGAGGAGTGGGACCCTAGCATTGCCTTTTCAAGTTATTTTGCCCTACTCAGAGTCCAGCATGTTTCCTACTAGCCCAGACCTATGCTCCCCAGAGTGCACTGATTGGGCATCTGGACTATTCTCAGATTTGTCATCTCAGGATCTTTTCTATTCCTGTTTACGTGGGAAGAGAGCGGGGGGTTGGGAGGAGGAGTACTTGAAAGTTTTAAATGGAACTTTTCTAAGAGAGTCCATTCCTGATGGAAATAGGGGAAGGGAACTGTGACTGGGGTTCTTTGCCTATCATGGGTCCACCTGAATGTAGGATGGCTGAGCTCTTCTTTCATACCTCTCTCTCTCCCAGAATTGTTTCCAGCCCCAGTGCTCAGAGCCACACCTTCAGCTGAGCCTCAAGAGGGAAGTCCAGTGACCCTGAGCTGTCAGACAAAGCTGCCCCTGCAGAGGTCAGCCACCCGCCTCCTCTTCTCCTTCTACAAAGATGGAAGGACAGTGCGCAGCAGGGACCTCTCCTCAGAATTCCAGATCCCCACAGCTTCAGAGAAGCACTCTGGGTCCTACTGGTGTGAGGCAGCCACTGACGACAACCAAGTATGGAAACAGAGCCCTCAGCTGGAGATCAGGGTGCAGGGTGAGTTCATGTGTATTTGTGTTATATATCTTTTTGGTGTGTGTGAAGAATAGAGGGGACAAGGTTATTGGTCCCACAAGCTTGAGTCAGTGTCAGCAGGCTAAGAAGGGACAGAGGAAGCAATAACAATCAGCCAGAGTCCCTGGTGGTAGAGGCAAGCACAAATGGAGACTATTTCCCTCAGACCATGGTGCATACCTTGCCAAACCAAGACCTGAGCCAGCTCCACAGGTGCTCCCCACAGACCTTAGGTTTCCAATATGATCTCTGAGTGTTTATAATATCGAGAAAGAGGTTGGGATACTCTGGAATCTGTGATGAATTCTGGGAGCTCCCAATGAGAAGGCTGCACTTGACCAGAAACATACTCAGAGGAGGTGTCCAGGGTGATGAGGGAGCTTGAAGATATGTCATATGAAAAATAATGGGGGAGGCGGGTGTGGCTCAATCAATAGAGCTCCCGTTTACCATATGGGAAGCCCCGGGTTCGCTTCCCGGGGCCTCCTTGTGAGGGCAGGATGGCCCGTGCGGTGCGGTGGGCTGATGCAGCAAGACCTCACAGCAGGGGGGAGATAAGCAGACACAGAAAAAACACACAGCAAATGGACACAGCAAACACAAGCAGCAAGAGGGGGATAAATAAATAAATAAATCTTTAAAAAAAAAAAAAGAAAGAAAAATAATGGAAGGGACTAGACATGTATGTCTAGAAGAGAAGGTGACTCGGGGCCAGCAGGTGTCCTAAAAAATGTGAAGGCTAACATGAGGATGAGGAATTAGACTAATGTAATAAAATGAAGAGGGTGAACTAGCCAGGGAATTAGATTCTGCTTGGATAGAAGAGGAATTGGCTAATAGTTATTGCTGTCTAATGATGAGTCCTCATCATTGAAGATTTTCAAGCAGAGGTAGCCAAATGTCAGATTCAAATTTGGACCAGAAGGGAGATAGAGTCCTCAAGCCCCTGCTTTCACTGGGCCCCACAGCCACTTCCAAAGAACAAGAAAAGTTAACCAGGTAGATGAAGGCACGGCCAGAGTCAGACTTCACTATTGTATGTGCCTCCTCCTGCTCCATAATCTAGGTCCCTCCAAATCTGCTGGACCTCCCACCTTGAATCCAGCTCCTCAGAAACCAGCTGCTCCAGAAACTACTCCTACAGAGCCTCCAGGGCCTCCACCTCCTCTGCCCACCCCTTCTTCTGAGGATCCATGCTTCTCCTCTCCTCTGGAGGTGCCAGACCTCCACCTCCATCACCAGATGGGCATTCTTCTCAAACACATGCAGGATGTAAGAGTTCTCCTTGGTCACATGATCATGGAGCTGAGGGACTTGTCTGGCCGTCTGACACGTGAGACCACAAAGGCTGCTTCTGAATAAAAATAAACAATTCATCCACAATATTGTTAAACCATCCCCAATAAATCCAACTCTTTCCATTTTTTCTCTTTCCGTCCTGCAGTAAGAGAATGAATTTGTATGCACACATTGTTTTAAAGGTTGCCTCAGTGCTTTATTAGAATAATGGAGATAGATGAATATAAATAAATAAATTTGTACAAAATAACATTAGAATTTAGCTATAATTGTGTATTCTCTCTTAAGATTACAACATAATCCTCCTCTCTTTTGACCAAGCATGTCTGTCTGTCACCAAGACCAGAATCTGGTATTTAAAGGGAAGCAATAGAGGTGGACTTTGTCCCCCAGGGACAAATTTAACAATGTCTGGAGGCATTTTTAGTTGTCACACTGGGGATGGGGGTAGGAGTCTTATTGTCATGTAGTAAGTAGAAACCAGAGATCCTATGATGCTGTAATGCACAGGTCATCTCCCCAAAACAAAGAATTATCTGGTTTAAAATGTTAATAATGTTGAGGTTGGAAAACTCCTGCCTAACAGAAAGCAGATGTTGGACTCTGGGGTGGGCCTTTGCTCCTTCTACTTCCTCTCCCTTCCCAGCCTCATTCACTGAGTGTTAATTACATGCTGGTATTTAGTTGGCCTCTGCTACATGTCATGGTTTGTGCTATGTGGAGGTAAGAATACTCTTAAGACAGTGTCTCTGTCTACAGAGGGCTTAGACTTTGAGGTGGATGGGCACTGTATTAGTCAGCCAAAGGGGTGCTGATGCAAAATACCAGAAATCTGTTGGCTTTTATAAAAGGGTATTTATTTGGGATAGAAGCTTACAGTTACCAGGCCATAAAGAGTAAATTACTTCCCTCACCAAAGTCTGTTGCCACATGTTGGAGCAAGATGGGTGCAGGTCTCTGCGAGAGTTCAGATTTCCTCTTCCTCCTAAGGCACGTGGTCCCAGCTTCTTCCTATCTCAGCTGTAGGCTGGGATAAGTCTCATCTCTCTCTGGGTTCAGCTGCTCTGCTCTCTCCACAAGGCCAGCTGTAAACAATCATGCAAATGGCTTTTCTCTTTTCCCAGGGCCTCTGCCATGTCTAATGGAGTCTTCTCTCTTTCCTCACATATCTGCTTCTCTCTATATTTACTTCCCAGGGCTCTGGCATCAAACTCCAAACTCTGTCCTCTGCCATGTCTTTTCTTTGTGAGTCCCCACCTACCAAGGTGGCGGGGACTCAGGTCTTACTGACATGGCCCAATCAAAGCCTTAATTATTATTTAATCAAGTAAAAGCGAAACTTCTGAATTTAATACAATCTAATACACCCAGAGGAACAGACCAGTCTATAAACATAATCCAATATCTATTTTTGGAATTCATAAATAATACCAAACTGCTACAGGCACTAATACCCCTACACATAAGACAAAGCAGAACATAAACATTCTTCACCAGATCCTACTGGGCCCAGAAATAAGTGATCAAGTATTAACTTTGTGTAGAGCAGCAATTTGTTAGAATCAATTTGACTCTGAAATATTTTCCTTCAAAAAAATATAAATACATCTACTTTATTACCATATAGATACTTTTTCCATGCTTGGACTGTTGTATATTCTCAGCTAATTAGAGCTAGCTTGGTAGACCAAGCTAATCAATGACTTAGTACCCCATTTTATCATGATCTTGGCCAAACAGCCCTCTACCATGTTATCTTTTTTTTTTTTTTCGTGGATACTCTTTATTGATCACGTGTGTTGAAACGATAACATTTTGCATGTATCAGGTTAAATAAAATATACCATCAAAATTCATCGCGTCTGTGTCTTTTTAGTCTTTTCAGTGCAGCTTCGAGACGGTTTTAAACTAAAGATGGAGCTCGCATTCTATTTCTTTTGATGGCAGTGGCGCTCCAAAAGAGATGCTTGCTCCTTGAAGGCAGGAGGCCCAGGGCCTGCTCCGTGGGCGTGCAGCCTGAGTTAGAAGGGCCTCTGCAGTCACCATCTTGAAAGTCTTAATACTTTTTTTTTTTTAAAGATTTATTTTATTTATTTATTTCTCCCCCTCCCCCTCCCCCTTTGTTTGTGCTCGCTGTCTACTCTCGGTGTCTGTTCATTGTGCGCTCATCTTCTTTTTTGGGGGCAGGGGGAGGCACTGGGAACCGAATCTGGGACCTCCCATGAGGGAGGGAGGTGCCCATTGGCTTGAGCCACCTCCATTCCCTGCTTGTTGTGTCTCTCATTGTATTTCCTCATTGTGTCTCCTCCATGTAATCTTAATTCAAGTGGGTAGAATGTTCTCCACTGTGGTCTTTATTTGGGCCATTTATTCTGTGCAGTTTTTACCCATAATAAGATACAAAAGATGCATATGTGATAGTGTCAGACATGCCACAAAGAACCAAAAGAATAGACTCATATTGGATGTTAGAATGCACCTCTGAGGAAAAGGATTAGGAGGCAATTGGGGCTTAGAGGAAGTCTATAAATATCACTGCAGCTTGGGAGGACTGATTAGCAATTGCCACTATACAATGAACAAGGTAGGTCTTATTCTGGATTACTGGAGGCTTTATAAAGAGGACCTGAAAGTCACAGGAGCCAGAAAGGAGAGAACATCACCATGTGACAGGAAAGCCAAGGAACTCCAAGGATTGCCGGCAGCCAGCACCAGAAGGCTCCTAACCCCTGGAGTAAGAAAGCCTTCTAGCTTCTGAAACTGTGAGACAATAAATTCCCATTGTTTAAGCCAACCCACTGTGTGGTATTTGTCATAGCAGCCTTGCAAACTGAGATACACATTAACATAAATAACATCTTTTGTGAAAAATAACTATATCTTTCAAAACAAAAATGTGAGAAGAGTGGTATTGTTTTATAGTTTTACAAATCTCTTTAAAGTCTGACTTAATAGAAGGATTCTCGTATCTGCTTCTGCAGGTCATCTATTACCATATGTTGTTAAGTTGCACTTTATGAAGAAAATCCAGCCCCATACAGATATGTGGTTGGAAAAGGGAAGAACATTTAAAAATAATTGTTGGATGCTACACCCAAATTCAACAAGGAGTAATTTCTTAGAGAATAGTTTCCATATGAAATCTTACACCATATCTATGAATGTTTCTTACTCTGTATGGCAGTTTGAAGCTGGGTGGACCCCAAAAGATCATGTCTTTAGAGCTAATCCATTCCTGCACATGTAACCCCATTGTAGATGGGACCTTTTGATTAGATTCAGTTAAGGGAACTTCCTTTTGATTAGATCACTTCTGTAGGGTATGACCCAGGTTGGGTCTTAATCCTTTTTCCGGGGACATTTATAAATGGGAAAAACATGCACAGACACATAGGAAAAAAGCTGCAGAGACAGAGAAACCCCTAGAGGCTGAGAGAAAGGTCCCAGAGACTGGTGGCTGGAATCAGCAAAGCAAAGAGGCACAGAAAGAGGCCCCTGAGAGGCAGATAGAGGGGCCCCTGAGAGAGGGGAGAGATGAGCCTGACCACCCACAGCTGAGCTTGGGAAGAAAGTAAGCCTGGAGAAGCAGAGACCAGCAAAGTTGCCATTATGTCCTGCCATTGCCTGTTCACCCACCGCGGCAACTTGGTGAGACAGCATCTCTGATAATGCCTTGATTTGGACACTTCCACAGACTCAGAATTATAAGCTTTTAACCTAATAAATTTCCATTATAAAGCCAGCTCATTTCTGGTATTTTGCACTGGCAAACTTTAGCAAACTAAGACAATATGTCTTCGTCTATCTATGCACATATATGAACATCTGTAACTACATCTTTATCAACCTGTGTATATATTTAAAACATGAGTTCAATAGCTAAAAGGTGGAAACAACCCAAATGTCCATCAACAGATAAATGGAAATTTACATCCTAATGGGGGAAATCTATCACAAGCAAATAATAAAATATCAGATAGTGCTAAGTGCTCTGGAGAAAAACAAAGCAAAATAAGAGGGCAGAGGCGGGCAGGTGTGGTTCAGATGGTTGGGCGTCCATCTCCCGTGTGGAGGGGCCTGGGTTCAATCCCCAGGACCTACTAGTGGAAATGGAGGGAGATGTGGAGGGTGTGCGGTGCACCGTCAGGCCCCACGAGCTGGTGTGCCGTAAGGCCCCACCAAGCCATGCAGCAAGATGATGACGTAACAGGAGAGTGACACAAGGGAAAACCAAAACAAGGTGCACCGAAAAACCAGGAACTAAAGTGGAACAGGTGGTAGGACGCCTCTCTCCCACATGGGATGTTCCCAGGATCGAATCCCCGTGAAGACAGGAGGAGAAGGATGAGAAGAGAGGGCAGGAGACAGACACAGAGAATTGCCTAGCACATGGACACAAAAACAGCAAAAATGGGGGGGGGAGTATAAAAATGGATAAAAGTAAAAATAAATAAATAAATCTTTAAAAAAAAAGTAAGAGGGCAGAGAATGATGGCAAGGGGGTGCTATTTTAGATAGGGTTATTAATAAAGGTCTCTCTGAGGAGGTGGTATTTGATTGAAGTAGCAAGACTGTCCTGCAGTTTTGGGGGCCCTCCATATCTCCTCAACTCTCTCTTGACATTAAGACCCAGCTTAAACATCACCTCCTCTGAGAAGAGCCTAAACGTCCACATTGAGCTGGAGACCCCTCCTATCCAGTAATTTTCCTGGTCATAGCTCCAACGACACTGGACTACAGTTAGCTGTTTACTCGGCCCTGGTCTGCCATTCACTGGCTATGACTTACAAAAGATCTGAAAGAAGAATAAGAATCTTTCAGGCAGAGAGAACAGCGAGTGAGGCTGTGGGTCAAGAATAAGAATGGAATGTTCCAGAAACTGTGTTTGAAGCGCAATGTGGCTAAAGCAGAGTGAATGAGGGAGAAAATAATCGGAAATGAGGTTGGGGTCAGGCAAAGGCCCGATCTGTAGGGCCTTGTTAACCATGGGAAGGTGCTTGGATTTTATTCCAAGGGCACCATTGGAGGACTTTGAGGGAGAGTAACAGAACATGATTTATATTTTTAAAGTGTCTCTCTGGCTATTGGGTAAAGAAGTAACTGTATGGGAAGATATATGTGAATGGGTAGAGTCGTTAAGATTTGATGATAGATTAGACATGGATTTTGAAATTTGTATGCATCTAATTCATGATCATGACCCTACAATCCCACTCCCAGGTATATGTTCCATAGAAACACTTCTACAGTTCTGTAGGGGATCATCATATCATCATCATCACTAATTTACATGATGCCTTCTGTGTGCCAGAGCTTGCTTTAGGCCCTTAATCTAGCTGAATTCACTTAGCCCTTGCAACACGTACCAAGGTGTTGTTCATCGTGGCATTGTTTGTGGCACTGAGGGTTAGGCAGCCACCAGGGTGCTCCTCACTAAGGGAACGGACCAGGGAAGTGCAGTGGATGCATCACAGAGTGTTAGAGAGGTCAGAAGCAATGCGTGAGATGCGTGTACAGTAACATGAACAAATCTTAAAAACATGGGGTTGAGGGAAGCGGATGTGGCTCAAGAGATAGGGCTTCCGCCTACCACATGGGAGGTCCCTGGTTTAGTTCCCGGTGCCTCCTGGAGAAGGCGAGCTGGCGCAGCAGGCAGGCGCAGCGAGCTGATGCAACAAGATGACGCAACAAAAGAGGAAAGACACTGAGAGACACAACAAACCAGGGAGCTGAGGTGGCCCAGGTTATTGAGCACCTCTCTTCCACATGAGAGGTCTCGGGTTCTGTTCCTGGTGCCTCCTAAAGAGAAGATGAGCAGACAGTGACTGCAAATAACGAGGGGGAGCGGGGAATAAATAAAATAATGAATCTTTAAAAAAAAAAAACACATGGGTTGAGTTTGAAAAGTCAAAGAGAAAATGATATCTAAAGAAAACATTTATGTAAATTAACATATGTAAAATAGCACTAAGTATTACTCAAGGATAAATTTATACAATAAACGTTGAATATGGTGCTTATGCAGTGGGAGGAGAATGGCAGTGTGGATGAAGGTGCAAAAGTAGTAAAACAAGAGAGAAGACTTGCAAAGAACAATGATGACAGTTTGCCATGAGCAACACCTAGAATCCCTGACAACCAGAGAGGGAGAGAGAGACAGATTTTTATTCAGATCCCAGTTCCATCACCTCAGTTTCCTCATATGTAAAATGGGGATAACAATAACCCTTCTGTATTAGTCAGCCAAAGGGGTGCTGATGCAAAATACCAGAGATCTGTTGGTCTTTATAAAGGGTATTTATTTGGGGTAGAAGTCCACAGTTAACAGACCATAAAGCGTAAGTTTCTTCCCTCACCAAAGTCCATTGCCACGTGTTGGAGCAAGACAGTTGCCGACGTTTGCCAGGGTTCAGGCTTCTTGGGTTCCTCTCTTCCGGGGACTCCGTTTCTCTCTGGGCTCAGCTCCTCTGTTTCCTCCACAAGGTCAGCTGTAGACTATGAGACTCTCTAGGCTTTGCCTCTCTCCACAAGGCCAGCTGTGAACTGTCAGGTAAATGGCTCCTCTCTTTTCCCCGGGGCTTTCTCTCCTTCCTCATGGCCAAGCTCCTCTGGGTGCTTACTTCCCTGGGCTCCAGGATTGAAACTCCGCATCAGAACTCCAACTCAAAATCTCCAACTCTGTCCTTTGCCTTGCCTTTTATATTTGATTCCCCACCCACCAAGGGGTGGGGCTCAGTGCCCTACTGACGTGGCCCAGTCAACGCCCTATCTTAGCTTTATCATGCCCAGATGAACAGACCAATTTACAAGCATAATCCAATATCTATTTTTAGAATTCGTAACTATATCAAACTGCCAAACTGCTACACCTTCCTCAAAGGGCTATTGTGGCAAGCCAGACACAAAAGGACAAATACTGTATGAATGTGTTACTATGAACCAAATATATTGTGTAACATATTGTTTGATTTAAAAAAAAGTTTATATGTATCCATTACATTTAATTGATAAATGTATATATTTGTCTGTGTTTATTTTTAGTTTTTAATTGTTTATATTTTCAATTATTAAATGTACAAAATAAAGTAAATATATATATACACACATATATATGAAAGTTAAAAAAACAAAAAAACAAAAAAACAAACAAAAAAAGGGCTATTGTGAGGATGAAATGAAGTGATACTGTGAAGCGTTTGGCACGGTGCCTGCCACATGCTAAGGTGCACACTCAGAGTGAGCTGCTATCACCGTCAGCAGCAGCGTCGTCATCATCATCATGACACTAGGAGCGTTTTATTCACCAGAATTTTTACTGGATGATGACACGTCTTGTTCAGAAGTTGTACCATGTTAGGCTTCAAAGAATTGCTCAAGAAACAGCATTGTTAAATTTCTCTGTATAGTAAAGGGGTGAAGAATTAGAAATTTGGGGCAGAGGAAGGGGATATCCTGGATGGAGAAAAAGATCCAACTAGGCAGCCTAGAATAAAGAAATGCTGAATGGGAGAATTTTCAAGTCAAATCCTGAGCACTGTATAATATATTCTACCAGGGATTCCAGAGAACTTTAGAGAGGACTATGCAGCTCATGAGTGCAGATGTAATTGGATTTCTTGTGGAATCTGGTAAAGGGGCTGAGAACTGTGTAGTGGGTGATAAGAAACCAAAATAGAGTCAACTTGGGTAGACTAGGAGGACAGCTGACAGCTGCATTTCACTCTTATTCCAGAGATGGCAGCTTGACAAAGAAGTCAGATCACAGAGGCAGGCTGTGGATGATGGGGGAGCCCCACACTTGTTCTGGAAAGAGAAGTCTGGCAGGGTGTGGGGAAGCACGGGAGCCTTGCCTAGTCTAAGTCTCTGAAAGTAAGCAGTTTATCATCTCTGCCGCCAGTATCTAGTTCTGTTCTCCCTCCCCCACTCCTGTGTACCTTATCAATTACCTCCCTACTTCTCAGAATCATAGGGCTCTATCTCTTTTCTGTCAAAACCTGCTCTCAAAACAAGATCTGAAGTGGCCAACATAATTTAGGGTAACATTTCCTAAGAGGCATTTGCATTTTTAACAAGGTCTAGCAGATTAAGCTAAAAAATGAGGGAATTCTCACAGTGAAACTTTGGGCATGAGCAAGCAAGAGGGGAAGATGCTGTCTTAGATGGAGAGGTTTGATGGTGTCCAATAATTGATTTCCCTCCTGCCAGAATGCCAAGGAAAGGGAGGGGGCCTGGTTCTAAACAGCCACAGATGGGGATAAGACAGAGTTCAAGGAGACATACTATCAGGTTGGAAAATTCATTAAGTATTTACATGAAAATTCAGGTTCCTCCGTTGCTCAGGGTATGGTCACATGGCTCAGACGGCAGAAGAAGTAGCATCTGTTCTGAGACGCTCCTGAGGGGCTGGTGCAGTGACTTTTCAGTCTCAGGTAAGGAATCCTGGAACTGTGCTTGGGGTAGAGTTGCAGGGGATGGGTGGAAAGGAAGAAGGAACAAGTGAGTGGTGGTGTCACAGGTGGAGATAATTGGGGTGGGTAGGAAAAGAAGATTCTCTATTTTTCCAGGGTTTAAGTTCTTAGGAAGGTAGGAAGAAGAGGAAACACATTACCCTTCTGTCCTTGGCTGGTGAATTGGAAAACGAGGACACTGAAGCCTGCCTGGTGAGTCATGCCTTTTTGTCCACTCGCCTGTGGGCAGATGTGTGCTCTGGGTGCAGGGAACCCAATGTCGATCTCACCAGGCCTCAAACCAATGTCTACCATGACAGAGAGCAGAAAAAAAGGCCCCAGGTGGACTTTGAGGACATGAGGATGTGTCCTCATCAGTTAAGGCCTACAGGGCCAGCGGGAAGGTGGGGTGGGAGGAGGGAGAATGAGATGTCAATAGGAGTCTGAAGGTGGCAGTCACCTGCCAGAGCCTGGGGTTTTATGTGGCTCTCTTGTGTGGGCTGCCTTGTCAGGAGCAGGTGGGGCTGACCTGAGATGTGAGGAGGCTTTAGGGGTGGTAGGTGGGACAGTGCCTGGTGCTTGGGACTGCTGAGGGTGGAGGCACACATCCAGACTGTCTTCCAACACCATCTTCAGGAACTAGGGATGGGTGAGAAAAGCAACAACATCTCCCAGGACTCAGTGGTCAGCCACTGACCACCTTCTCTCTCTGCCCTCCCTCATCCCATGGCACCACAGCTCTTCCTTCTGCAGCTGCTGCAGACAGAGCCATCATGTGGGCTCTGACAGCCCTCCTGTTCCTGGGTGAGTTCTCAACGAGGCCACAGCAGCACAAGGACTTTGGGTGGTGAGGAAGAGGGCAGGGTGATGGGTGAGTGACTGTGTATGTGTGTGTGTGTGTGTTATTCAATCTCAGAGTTAGGGAAACTAGGGGCAGAAGAAGAAAAACAGCTCATGAGACTGTTCATTCTTTCCTTTGGTCAAGAGGGCCCCTTTCTTTCCTCTCATCCCCAACATTTTTATTTTATTTTTTTTCTTTTTCCCTGTCTTACAGTTCCAAGCAGTGGGCAAGCTGGTGAGTCTTACACATCCATCATCCCAACCTTCCACAGCCTCCACCCCACCCCCCAGGTGACCTGATTAGGTAGACATCCCATGTCTTGGCTGCTCTGGGATAGTTCCTCTGCCCCCTCACCCTCAATTTGGGACTCAGTTTTCCTGTATGCACTTAGAAATGGGTGCTGACAGGTAAACTGATCGAGCACTGAATGCGGTCTTTCCTCCCACAGGGATGGATTAGCAATGTGGGCTGGGTCCTGGAAGCTAGAGTTTTCTAAGATTTCCTAACCTCAGAACTCATCTTTGAGTTCCACACCTTGATGCTCTTTTCCACACTGCTCCCGCTCCAGCTGCTCTGGAGAAGCCCATACTGTCTCTGCACCCACCTTGGACCACAATCTTCAAGGGGGAGCGGGTAACCTTGCGGTGTGATGGGTACCACCCTCTGCTCCTGGAGCTCCGGCCCATCAGCACTCTCTGGTACTTGGGTCATCTACTCCTGCCATCACACAAGAAGAGCCTCGAAGTGCAGACACCAGGGGTATATCGATGCCAGACACGGGGAGCACCTGTCAGTGACCCCATCCACCTCTCTGTATCCAATGGTGAGTGGCCTGAGCATGGGGAGAGGGATGGCATGTGTCTCCTTTGGTGATACTGGTCCTCTATGGGAGAGGACACTGAGCCAGTCTCATCTGGGCAGGAAAAGAGGGCCACACTGAAGCCTGTCTTGAGTCTCTGGAATAGGCAGAGACTTGCACAGCACTAAATGAGAGCTGCAGAAAGGCTTGCCTGGCCTCAGAGTTCTCGCTCCCTCTCCTGCCACAATGTGAGGCAAATAAATATCTGTTTGTTTATGAGACTAGCTCAAAAGAGCAGAGGCTCTGAGGTCCTGGGATATTGAACCGACAACCTTTTTTTTTTTCTTGGTGGGGGGTGCTGGGAGGAGGAAGAGGGAGGTGGAAAGGGCAAGGCAAAGCAGGAAAAGGAGGGATCCCTGGCAGGCTAAGTGCAGCTGGGGGAATTACTCTTGGGAAGTGGTGCAGATTGATCAGTGTGATGCTTCTCTGTGCCTCAGTTTCCACAATGGTAAAAGAGAGACAATTAAAGCACCTATCTCACTGGTTGTTATGAGAATTAAAATGAATTAATACATGTTAAAGAAAAAGTGGCAGTTGAACAGAGCACTAATCAAAATTTTATTATACACATGCACACATGTGTACATAGGCACCAATCAAGAAACTATGACTCCTTTGGGAATATGTGAAGGGCCTAATAAAGGATAAGGAAAGGGACTAAAACTTGCCTGGTAGGCCAAACGTTGTATTCAAATCTTAAAGGCATTGTTCAGTGCTCAGATTAGCACTTCTACACACTTCATATTCATATTTCATATCTTCTTGTTTGGAAATTTGGAAATTGTTAGGGAGTGCACCTATGAGAGATGGAGGTTACCGCTTGCAACACTGGAAATTAGCAAATGGATTGTGGGTTTACTTGCAGAATTCTTTCTCAATACAAAACACCTAATACAGCACCCGATACGGGCTGAGGGCTATGGAAGTATTATTTATGATGGTGATGGTGATGAGGTGTCCTGGGGGGTAGGGTGGGGGATATGGTCAGAGAAATTTTCTATGGTAAATATGGTTTAAGCCTAAACCTGCAGGACAAGAGGCCTTACTCAACCTGTTGGTGAAGGGTAGTTCTTCTAGGCTGAGGAAATAACAAGTAGAAAGGCCCAGAGTTCAGAGCAGGGCCATTTCTCCCAGTTCAGTGTAGATGAACTTAGCCTATGTTAGGAGTGTGAGGTGGGGAGGGCAGAAGAGAGATGGGGCAGGGGCGAATCCTGAGATGGCACTGGAGAGTTAAGCAGGGGCCAAGTCAGGACAGCCCTGATGCCATCCTAAGGAGTCTAAACTTGATTCTTACCGGCAGTGCTCTCTGAGCTGGAACTAAGTCTCAGGTACATTTGCCCCTCTAGTAAGTAGTGAGTAGCTGAATGAAAGCAAGCCTCCTTCCTCCTGCCCAACACTCACCACCTAATGCATCCTGCACCATGAGGGGCCTCGGGGAAGGCCTTCTTGTTCAGGAAGGGGGTGCGGGCTGGTGGGGAGGGAAGGGAAGTTATGGGCCAAAAGCAGGGAGTGGAAGGATAGGGGGGCCCCAGGGCTGGGCTGTCTCTTGGAGTAAAGCGTGTCTGTGGTGTCTATCGTAGACTGGCTGATCCTGCAGGTGCCCTATGCTGCGGTGTTCGAGGGGGAGCCGCTGATCATGCGCTGCCGCGGCTGGTATGACAAGGTGGTCTACAAGCTTCACTACTACCGCGACAGCCAGGCGGTGCGCTACTTCCACTCCAGCGCCAACTACACTGTGCCGCAGGCGAGAGCCAGCGACAGCGGGCGCTACCAGTGCTCCGGCACCATGCGCATCCCGGTGGAGAGCGCGCCCATGTTCTCCGCCAAGGTGGCCGTGACCGTGCAAGGTGGGGGAGACCTGGGGTCCCGGGGGGAGGCAAACAAGCCCTGGGAAATTCTGGGACAGGAACTTGGCGAGGAAAGGAGGGGCGGAGGTTCAAGTACCTGCCACGTGTTGGGTTTCTCTGCTAGACGCTTTTTCCTCTTCTCTGCAGCGAAGGCTCACTTGACCCGTAGCTTGCGTGGGGGCTTCCGCCTTCTTCCGCCGCCGAAATACACACCCCGGCTTCTTCTGGTGGGGATCCCACTGGGGGGGGCGGGAACATATCTGGCCACAGTCACAGCCAGAATGGCGGCGTCGGTGATAGGGGACGTTGTGGGACTGTGCAAGGAAAAGGCTCCCGAGAGTCCGACGAGGCAGTCACAACGGCCCCCCTTCTAGGCGGGAGAAGCCCGATTCGGGTCAGTCGGGATGTCATATGAAGCGTCCGGCCTGGTCGCGTCTCCCTTCAAGCTTTTTTCCCCCAGTCCCTCGTATACCCAGCCCCTACCCCACGTTTCAGAAGGCTACCTCCTCCCACCCTCCACGCCACCTCCCCCAGCCCCTCTTGGTCTCGGGATCTGTGAGGAGCCCCCGCGGGAAACGCGAAGGCGAGATGGGGTGCGGGTCGTGGACAGGCCGGACCTGGTTTCTCCCCAGCCCCACCCTCACCCCTGCGCGTGCACCCCACGTGCGTCCTCGGCCACCGGGCCGTCCTCTCCGCAGAGCTGTTCCAGGCGCCGGTGCTGAGGGTGATGGGTCGCGTGCAGGATCGCGGCGCGGCCCACGGCGGGGTGGCCGTGCGCTGCGACACGCGCCTGCACCCGCAGAAGCGCGACACGCCGCTGCAGTTCGCCTTCTACAAGTACAGTCGCGTGGTGCGCCGCTTTGACTGGGGCGCCGAGTACACAGTCCCGGAGCCCGAGGTCGAGGAGCTGGAATCGTACTGGTGCGAGGCGTCCACCGCGACCCGCAGCGTCCGGAAACGCAGCCCGTGGCTGCAGATTTCCGAGCCAGGTGAGTGACCACCGCGCCGGCTCCCCGCGAGCCCTCCCCGGACGCGCACCCGCCCCGAGGCAGCCCCGCAGCTCCTCTCGGCACCCCCACGTCTCCCCACGCTCCCCCATTGGCTCTCCTTTCCCAGGCCCCCAGCCCCTCCCTCTTCACCCCTTCCCTTCCCTACCGCCTTCCCTACTTCTAATCCAGGCCTACTCACCCACCGGCCCCCACCCCTGCCTCGCCCCCACCCGGGAACGTAGCGGCAAGGAGTTCAGCCGCGCATCACGCGGCGTGTTGGCTTCACAGGCTCTCCTCTGGACCCGGCGTCCACCACCGCCCCGGCGCCACAGGCCGCAGCTTTGGCGCCAGGGAACCAGCCCCTGTCCTTCAGAAAGCCGCCCGTGTCCAGATCGGTCTCCTCAGTCACCTCCTTTCCGAACACCACCTTAGCCGGGCTGCAGTTCCCCGCGGGCAGCGCCCCCACGGCTGGGCCCCCTTCCTGCGCTCCTCCAACGCCCTTGGAGCAATCTGCCCGAGCCCCGAAACCCGACGTGGACCTTCTGCTTCGAGAAATGCAACTGCTCAAAGGCCTTCTGAGTCGGGTGGTCCTGGAGTTAAAGGAACCAAAGGCCCTCATGGGGCTCCGGGGAACATCCGAGGCCCCCTCTTCCCTCATTGCTGTGCGCCCGGGAACCCCGGAGTCCACTCTTGGGGAGAGCTGAGGTGGGGCGTCTACCCTTCCCTCTCCAGGCCATTCATCCCCGGGCTCTCCTGCTAACCATCCAAAAGGGTCACTCATCCAAGATGGCAGAGACCTTCCAAAGCCATCTCTGTTTGCCTCCCTTTGTTTTGATGTGGTTTTTAAAGAAGCGGCCACAAAGTGTGGTAGCTGACGGTTTCAACCACACACAGCGCAGATGAGCAGTGTGTAAGCACAAGACATTCCCTTCTGTCTTTTCCTTCCCCTCACAGAATTCAGAAAGGAAGAAGAAACCTGTTATTTACTGCTTTGAGGTTGATGTTTGGAAGTGAATTTAGTCATGCTTAGCTCTTCATAGAAGCCTAGCCAGTACATATTTCAATACAGGCAATATTTTGGCACTGATGTTCATTGAGGTAACTAAGCATTTAGAACATTTTAGGGTCAAGTTGTAATTACACATAATGAATGTACTCTCTGTTAATATTAAAAAAAAAACTTTTAGCTCTATTATTGATGAGTTTATACCCTCAGAGTCCTGAGTTCTAATTAGTTTTAGAGAGGAAAAGATATTTGTATGGGCCTCCCATTCCTGGGTTATAAGGGTCAGAGTTCTGTTAGATTCACCCAGATGCGCCCCCTGCCCAATGAAGCTAGAAAGACTGATGGGCTCTGGGAGCAGCAGACAGGCCATGCTCCCTTTTGTGATAAATTAAATGAGTGATACCCATTTGCATTGAGAAATCTCTTTGAGGAAAGTGTAAGACAAATCTTCAAGACTGCTGAATTTTAATTTTTAACAGTTGTTTTTTTTTCCTCTAAGAGCCATTCCAATGCTAACACACACACTAGAGACACATATACTCCATCCTAAATGGTGACTTCACTGTCACCTGAAAAAAGCAAAGTGAGAGGCCATTTTAATTGTAATTTCAGGGTATACCCCCTGCGAGTCCCATTTTCATGGGCCCTCCATCTGCCTAATGGAGTCATTGGTGCTCTGCAGAGCTGGTGTGACTTGTCCTCAGAAAATCTTATTCTCCTTAGGTCCATACCTTTGTTAAGCTTCACTGGTAAGGCTTAAAGGCCATAATAATTCCAGCGTCTCATCCTTTACTTCTACTCTATAGGCATTCAGTCACAACCCCATTTCTCATTTCTTTCTGAGTGATTCACCAGAATGACATCAACGTCCTTCATCATGTTCTTCTTAGTAGAGTCACTTCAATTATATAGTTGACTAAAGCCCAGTTCCTACCCTGCACAGGAGCGCACATCCGGTGAGAGAGGGTGGCAGGTGCACACATAAATTACAATGCAATGTGACAAATGCTGTATGAAACACTATGAGAATTCAGACAAGAAAGGAAGAGCAAGAATTCACCAAATGGAGATGAGAGCATGATTGGATGCCTTTCTCTGCGTGTAGACATCCAGATGCTAAGGCATGGAGAAGTGAAAGACTCCAGGGTGTTTGTGGAACTGCAAATAATTGGGGGTGGTTGAAGAATTGTGTATGGGGGGAGGGTGGGTGTATTTTAGGGGGAGGGGGCAGGAAATGAATATGGGGAAGTAGGAAGGGATCAGAACATGAAAGCCTTGTTAAGAAATTCTTTAGCTTATTGGCCCAGGGATGGATATTTGGAAGCTTTCCTGGGATGAAGGCATCAATAAGTCTTACTGGAGATGATGCTAATTTAAAATTAGAAAAGAATCAGATAAACTGATTAATCTCAGTGACCACTTGCTTAACCTTGAGAAGGTATGTCCAGGTCCTTCTAATCCAATACTGGAGTTTTGGTCAACAAAGTCTCCGGTTTCCGGCTTTATAATACAGACTCAGCTCAGCTTCTCAGAACTCTTCTCCCAGGAAATCTTCCCCGGCTAACTCCACTCCACTCCAGTGACCAGGCTCTTTCTCCCTTCCGAGGTTTCTGTCACCCCTGGTCTGGATAGGAAGAGATTAACATTTTTGCCAAGAGGTTTGTTAATCAAAGGATCTAGAGTCATTAAAAAAAATCCATTGGTGATTTTTTAAAAGTATGAAAAGTGAAATAGCCATTCAGAAGAGAGCTAGTGTGGAAGCATCTCCAGTCACACCTTGGTAGCAGCCACAGCATCCACATTTCTGTCCTGCCGTACCTACATCCATTTAGAACTAAGGATGTTGGGGAGAGGGGAAAACAAGGACTTTCTGGTAAGAATGGAAATCATTCATGACTCAACTTTTCTCTGTGTGGGAAGGGAATTAATGTTCATGCCCTGTAGAGTCCACTGTTTTTGAGCCTGCCACAACTCATAGAGGAGGGCAGGATCAAGGTCATCCCCTACAATGTCTGTTAATGATCTCCCAGAAGACCTGCATTAAGGAATCATCAGCTTCATTCTCATCCAGCTTCTAGTTGAGGTTCCAACATGCATTTGGGGAAACAGAAGGCTAGCCCATCTCTTAACAGAAAATACGACCCTAGTATATTGTTTTAATTAGCTTAGCTAATTAAATAGGCTTAGTGTCTTGTTTAAATGTCCAGTGTCTTGTTTAAAATCCTAGTGTCTTGTTTAAATTAGCTTAGCTAATTAGCTTTGGACCTAGAGGTGGCAGAGTATAGAGGTTAAGAACCTTGGCTCAGGAATCAATAGGCTGGGGTTCAAATGTTGCTACTTATTAGCTATATAGCCCTGGGGAAGGCACTTTGCCTCTGAAATTTTGTTTCCTCTTCTGTAAAACAGAATAATAATAGTATCTGCCTTACAGAGTTGTTAGAAGGATTAAGTGAGATTATGCAAGTGAAATAACTTGAATGATATATAAGAAGCAGTAAATTGTTATTTTGTCCGTAATTCACTGAACCTAAAGTGCCACTGATTGTAGGCTGCACCATTAAAGAAAGCACTAAGAAAGGAAAAACATTGCCAAATAATCACCCAATGTCTTTCAAACTTTATTATTATTATTTAAAGATTTTATTTACTTATTTATCCCCCCCCACCCCCCCGCTGCTTGTGCTCGCTGTGTCCGTTGCTGTGTGTTTTTCTGTGTCTGCTTGTCTCCCCCTGTTGGGTTGTCCTGCTGTGTCAGCTCACCGAGCCGCGCAGGCTGGCTTGCCTTCACCAGGGGGCCCCGGGAATCAAACCCGGAGCTTCCCATATGGTAAACGGGAGCCCCATCGATTGAGCCACATCCACTTCCCTTTCAAACTTAATTAGAAATAGATTTTTTCATAAGTCACTCAAATATGCATAAAAAGAGAATGTATGTGAGATAAATTGGGGAAGGCAGCCCTAAAACTTTTTCATATTCAAAGTTTGACATTGAATCACTCTTCATATCAGATTTATCAATATCCATGTTTTCCTACTCCTGTATAATCTTCTTTGCTATGAAGAACATTGATGATGCAGCATTTTTTCCAAAGAAACCAAGGAAGTAACTGCTATTTTTTGCCAAGCTTTTAAGCTGGCATTACAATTATTTGGAGCCACCTTATTTTTGACTCCTGCTTCAGGAATGTTGTTAAACATGTTTGATTCACCACCTACCCCACCTCTCCCACAACCAACAGACTGCTTCACTCTTGTCTCTAGAAGTTTCTTCTAACCTGCTCACACCCATTCTGTAAATTTTGATGTTGGCACTTTTATAATTCATGCTTATGTAAGCAATGAAAACTATGACATGACAGAAATTATAAGATGCATCTTGATTTCAGAGATGTTAAAATGTAAAAAAAAAAAAGTCTTAGAATTAATAAGGGGGGGTATGTGGGATGGGGTGCACCTGGGGCATACTTCTGTGGAATATGAAAGTGTTCATCTTGTCATAGCGTGTTATCTCAGTGGGTGGAGACCCACACGATAAATAAATAAATAAATAAACTCCCTCTGCCCAAATTAATAAAATATGAAATGCACTCCAAGCTCTAGAGAAGCAAATTTCAAAGTTTTTAGGAGAAAAAGTTATGTATGATTCTACATGAGGCCAGAGACTTAAAGTGGACATCTCTCAAGATGCTTGAGGATTCCTCAAAAATACGAAAAGAACTTAAAGGCTGTTTATTCTAGCCAAGAAACCATTTCTTGAGACTCTTTTAAACTTCTCCTGCCATATGGCCATGTAGCCCATGCTTGACCCACTGTAAGCATGTGGCCCAAGGGCAGTCCCCTCTAATTGGAGAGTTCTGACAACTAGAAGGTACTTCCTTATACATATAATGAACAAAGTGATTTTGTTATAATTTCTACTTATTGTACCCTCAGTGGTTGCAGAGAACAAATCTAATTCCTGACCCTTTTGTAAGCCCTTCAGATATTTAAAGATGCTGTTTAGCTCATGCATTGGTTTTCTTAAAGATAAACTCTTCTTTTTTCACCCTACCCTTTTTTCATGTTTTCAACTGTTCCTAATTTCGAATCCCTTCTCCATCCTGACTTTTCTGAAAACACTCCAGTTGCTTTATGTTCAGTTTAAAGTTTGGGGCCCACAACTGACTGCAGTTCCTCAAGTGGGTCTGTCTGGGGGAGAATAAGGCAAGAAGGCAGGATTTTAATTGTATTTTTTAAAATAATGAAGCAATTGCAGTTGTGACAAGAACTTTATAAATATATTATTAGATTGATCAGGGTTTGATTTCAGATAACAGAATTCACTCTAGCTGGATTAAGAAGGAAGGAATTATTACACAATATTTAACAGTTTACAGAATGGGTGGGAGGGATGAAGAAACAGACTCTAGTATGTGCTTTCAGCAAAGTCTCCCAATACCAGGCCCCCAAAGGCATTGCTGCTGCTTCCTTGGTCAGAAAACTGCCAGTCTAGGACCACACAACCAGTGATATGATCAGGAAATAGCCACAATAAGGAAGATGCTGCTATTGCTGGGACACCAGAACCACACTCGATTTGCTAGGGTCCAGGAAATGGATGCTCTGGGCCCTGGCCCTTAGCAGCACAAAGCTAGAAAGTGGACACAGATCTCTGCTATTGCTCTGGCAGAAAAATCCATGGCCTCTTCATCTGGTTTTCTAGAAGCAACAGAAGCCGCAGAAGGACAGCCTCCACTTCACCTCTCCCTTTCATATGTTGTGTAAGGGCTTCAGACTGCTAGCACCTAGCTGCAATTGAGTCTCAGAAACATCCCTTTTAGCTTTCAAGGCTCTGCAGTTCAGAGAGGTACTTGAGAAGACAGTAAAGTGAATGCTGAGCATCAACCAACCTTCTCTGCCACCTCCACAGAGAATAAAGGAGTGAGTCCGGGAATTTTAGTGCTGTAAAGGACCTAGAGATTTAGCACAACTTGCTAATTTTGGAGGTAAGTAAATTACAACCCAGAAAGGTTAGATGACGTCTTAGTCATGGGGTAAAAACAGAACACAGATCTTTTGACAGCCCTAGGAGACATTCACTTTTCCAGGAGTCAGTTGATACTGTCTGTCTTCATGGAGCGTATTGCCTAAGAACTCACCAGAAGGATTATTTTCATCTAAGTCATATCTCCTCTTTCCCCAATTTATATTTATGCAGTTCATTTCTGGGAACCAAAATGGAGAACTTATATTTGTCTCTTTTGGATTTTGTCTTCATTAGCTTACTAAGGCTTAATAAGACAATTTTGGATCCTGATGCTGTTCCTTTGAGTTTGTAACACAAGCAAATTAAATAAACATGTCTTCTGTGCCATAATCTAAATTACTCAAAAAAAAAAAAAGTTGAATAAGACATTTAAAAGAAAAAGATAAATGGGTAGTGACTCTATCTCACTAGAATTTTCTAAATTGATTGCTGTTGATCCTTTTCACACCCGTTGGGTACAATTACTTAACCAGTTATAATGTACTCCGTTGGTCTAATATCCACCCCACATCCCTCTCCCTTGTCCACAAGGAGATCCATCCAGAAGCCTTGGGGGAAGTATGGAGTCAGTGTTTGAGCATTCCCCTAATCTGCCTGTCTGGTTACCTTCTGAAAAAGGAACAGGCCAACTTGGCAAACTCATACTGACACCTAGTGGACACTGCTTCTTTTTGTGAATGTTTTCAAGCAGAAAAAGTATGGGCTCAAGAACATTTTCTTTTTTTAGGAGGTACTGGGGCATGGAACCCAGGACCTTGTACATGGGAAGCAGGTACTCAACCACTTGAGGTACATCCACTTCTTGTAAGAACATTGTTTCTAACTGAAGGCAACCTTACAGGTTTGATACCCTGAAGGTATAGACGCAGCTGGTGTTTATGGCTTATCCATTTTAGTCCCTCCGTAGCCCCCCTGTGAAAAAGAGCAGTGGAAACATAAATCCTGCAAGGAACTTGTAGGAGTCCCTTCCCCTGAGAGGGGCTGAGAATGTGTTGCCACCGTAAGGCCTGGATTTGCCCAGTGTGGATGAACATATGTCCAAGGGAGGCTTGTGAAGTTTCAAAACAAATCCTCCTTTCTGCATAGATAGGGTAGCAAATTTCAGAACACAATCTCAAGTATCTTTGAATTCTTATCTTGCTCCTCTTTTATCTTTCCACCACTCAGTCCAGCCCTTTACCCCTTCATCTTATGTCACCTGTGGGAAAGACCCAAATCAAATGCCACCTTCTCTCAGAATTCTTCTCTTTTTCTTCCAGGCAAAATAAATTCTTTGTCTGAGCCCCAAAAACATTTTTTTCGAACTGTCAATTTAGCACATGGTTTGGGTGTCTGTATCCCTGTCTGCATAGTGGAAACTTGAGGCTAAGTTCCTCATTTTATTCAGTGCTGTATTCCCAGCACTGAGCATGAACGAATAAACTGAGATAAAATAAAGATTTTTTTTAAGTAATTAAAAATTCATTGCTTCTATTGAACATCCAAATATGCATGGGTTTGTTTTTTTTTCTTTCTTTCTCTCTTTGCTTGGGCAGGTTCCACCTGCCAACTGAAATGTTCATAAATGGCCCATCTCTATTTTCAATTCTCATAGCTGGAATCAGGAGAACTAAATTATTGGCAGGACGGGACTCAGATGGAGTAAGTAAAGAAATACTTCTTGGAAGAGGTGAGATAGTGAATATGAAACACACTTGGAGGAAGAAGGGAGATATATTTGGTGGTAAGGAGGGAGTAAGGAATGGTATTTTGAAGGATTTGGAACTAATATATGGACTTCTGTGACTGACCAAAAATTCTAAGATTTCCAAGTTTTTTTTATTTTTATTTTTAGGAGGTACCAGGTATCAAACCTGGGACCTCGTATATAGGGAGCAGGTGCTCAACCACTGAGCTACACCCACTCCCCAATTTCCAATTTTTATAGTTTAAAATCTTTTGGGGAATGTTGAGCAGGTATGATTAGTTTTGTCTTTTTTTTTTCCTTTGGACGGGGACACTGAAGTTCATAGGGCTTAGCTCACATGGCCAAAGTCATATAATACATAATAGAATCTAAGCTGATACCTAGGACCTATGCATACAAGTCCAGAACTCTTTCCACTACAACACACTGGACTAAGTTTATTTTATTTTATTTTTTGTTATTTGTTTTCCAGACTAAGTTTAGACAGAAAAAGAGCTCCAAAGGTTGTATAACCAGGAAAGAGGATCTGTGGCCAATTTCTGCATTTTGTTTGGGGAGGAATGGAAGGAGAGGGGTTGTGCACAAATGTAACCCAGCAAAGAAGGAACATCTGTGTCTCCTTTGCTCAACCCATCTGACTCTCTGTTGACCAATTTCTCTTTGAGCAAAAACAGGAACTGAGAGCACCACCTAAATATCAAAGACCAGTTGCAATTCCGGCCCCAGTGTTTCCCAGAAGGACAGCAGCACAAAAGTGATGTGTTTGCAAATGTTGGGTGGGGGAGAGAACATAATAGTCAAAATCAATAAACATGTGCTGACAGCCCATTGGGTGCAGGAGAGAACTGGCAGTATGTTGAAGATAGAAAGAGGAACTTGTCTTTTGATTATGATGGGGAGGGTGATGGGACAGAAGAGGGGAAATCTCCTTGCTCATTGATTAGCAGGGATATGCACTTACAGTAAACATTTTTGAAGATAATGATAAATCATAAATGTGACTATGCTCTAGGACCCCAAAATTTAGAGACACAACCAAAAAGTGAGAAGGAAAGCTCACTTCCAATAGGACCCCAAAATTTTAGAGACACAACCAAAAAGTGAGACGGCTGGGTGTCCTCATGTGATCAAGCCATGCTACATAAATAGATGTCTTCTCAAAATTCAAGCCACAACATAGTTGATGATTTCTTAGCAATTATGAGAATTTTTGCTTAATTGATATTTATCAAGACTGCTGGTAAATAAAATGAACAGAGAAATTGTGCCTTTAAAAAAAAATGGATTCTAATCCTAGGGTAGAGATCCTCTTCTCTCCTTTCATTTGCCAAACACTTTCAAAGGAAGCAATCCAGTTTTCTCTCTAAAGATGGCATTTCCTTCTTTGGACATAGCATTCTGCTTTTCTTGCAGGTTGCTATTTTCATGTTTTCCTCTCACAGGAAGCACAGAAAACTGTATCTTGCAAAAGGGCAAATGGTGCCACCTAGTGGCTAAGAGCACAAATACAGAAGCTGTTAAATTCACAGCTTCAGGAGTTGATTAAGGCATTTCCATTCACCGGGTCACAGATGTTTACTGAGGCAGACAGAGCCAGGCTCTGTGAGTATTCAATAGCAATTCATATGTGTCCCTTATTCCACCTTTGAAGGATCTTGCAGTCAGTTTAGGGAGTTGAGAAAGGAAAGCTCACTTCCAACAGAAAACTGAGAGTAAAACGTCCAAGTAATGAACCCTTCATCATTTTTTTCCCCCCAAAATGCAAATATCTATAATTGTTAACAGTGAATAACTTTAATACATACTGGTTGAAATAAATAAAATCTACATAGAAAGAAGTCTATAGTGCCTATCATGCCAGTCTCCCTCACAATGGCAGCTCTCAGAAATAACCAGTTAACAGTTTGCTACTATCAATATTTTTCATATTACATATACATATGTATTTTTAAATAAATGGTCTCAAATACACTTTCTATTTGTACACCAGCTTTTGTTTTGTTTTGTTTTGTTTTTCCTTTATAATATAACTAGCATGGACCAGTTCCTATGTTATCTTTTTAAATAGATACCTAGTATTTTGTTGAATGGTTGAAACAACTTATTTAATCAATCCATTACTGGTAGTCATTTAGATGGTTTCTAGTTTCTCACTATTATAGACAATGTTACTGGATGGATATTGCATTGGGGTCCCCAAGACCACCCTCGGGCTCCCCCATGCTCAATGATTCGCTAGAAGGTTTCACAAAACTCAGGAAAGCTGTTATACAAAGTTATAGTTTATTAAAGCAAAATGATATACATTAAAATCAGCAGAGGGAAAAGGCACAAGGGTGAAGTCCAGGCACAAGCTTCCAGGTATTCCCACCCAGTGGAGTTGCACAGGGACATGCTTAATTCTCCCAGCAACAATGTGTGAAACATGCAAAGTACTTCCAACCAGGCAAGCTCACCTAAGCATTGGTGTCCAGGGTTTTTATTGGGGGTCAGTCATTCAGACAAGTAGCACCCATAGATGACTTAGCTACCATCAGCCTGGTATTATCAGTTAGGCTTTCCTTGGTGTTACCTACAGCTAATCAGGTACTCACAGCTAGGTGCTGGTGTTCTCCTGTTGAACATGATTTCACAGAACTTCAACATCAGACAAGGACACTCTGTGACCACAATGGAACAAGACAAAACAAGACCACTTTGTAATCATGTCGGAACATAGATAGACAAGAACATTGTCTAAGCCAAAAAATACCAAACATACCCCTATCCTGGCTAAAGTGAGTGACTGTTCGTTTTTGACAAATTACAGCTTTAGTCTCTCTCTAGTTTGCCCTCCCTGTAGATAAGATTTATTCAAATATCCAATCATAGAATCACCCCAACTTCCTGATAGCATTCAATCCAGAGCAAAGTCCTGCTTCCTTAAAATCTCTCCAAAATTACTTAACACAAGCCTAAATCCTACAATAGGACCTTTCAAACACCTCCCAAGGTTTTTCACAGTTCATGGTTGAGAAATAAACTCAGCTTGTTTAACTGCAGATGGATTCCTAGTAGTCTTTGGCTGGAAGGCATTGGCAGACAAAAGCATGGGATTAATATCTTCAAAATGACATAAGCAAAAAGGCTGAAAGCAATGAAACTTGGAAGAGAAGGGAGAGATCAGCACATGTTGCCATGTGCTTTGCCATGTGGAACAAGAGCACTGGATCGCTGGCAGCTGGTCTTCAGGAAGAAAGCATTGCCTTGATGATGATTTGGACATTTTCTCTGTCTCAAACTGTCTGGATTTTGTTCCTCAGCCCCTTCTCTGGAGAACCCCAAATGCAGCCATCATTTATCAGTGAAGCTCTAGAGCAACAGGGAGCAACAGAGCAAAAGAAGGCTCCCTGTGTGGCCATTTACCATAACTCCAGGATGCTGGTCACGTTTGGAGAGGGAAAAAATGTGCTGAAAGTAATTGAAGACATGAACAAAGAGGCTCCCATCGATTCCAACAGCCAGAGCTATTGGGGCCAGCAGCTGGTTGCCTTCAGCAAAACTGTTACAGCTGAGACAGGAAATACTGCGGCAGCTGCCATTGCCCATGATGCTGGTGGTAATGGCAGTCTGCTTGGTCAGGCAAGTAGATGGGAGTGGTTGCTGCAGCCCCCTGCCTACTGAGGCCAAGGGGAGTGACAGGGAGAAGAGGACAATTAGGAAACGTCAACCTTTGGGAAGCTCTCCGATGTCTTCACCATGCTGCTGAGGGGAGCTGTAATGGAATGGTAAACCCCAAATGCTATGGTTTTGGGGTAAGAACATTTATATGAATAATTGAAGTACTGTGAGGTACAATAAGGCTGATGCTCTAAGAACACCAGCCCAACATTCTTTGACATTTAAAGGAAAGTGGCAAAACCTATGAATATTTTGGGTACTTGAGGAAAAATGGCTAAGGGAAGGAAGGAGCTACCACTTATATCTCAGGCTGGAGAGAAGGTTCCAGAGAAGAGAATGAGGCTATATCTGAAAGGAAATGGGCTCACATGCCGCTTTTAACATTGAGGATGTGGTGTTTGTCCAGAGACCAACCACTAAGGTTGGAAGGTTGCAGCTCGAATCCCTGAAGGAGGGCTGTCCTTTTCTCCCAGAGAATTAGGCTGGGGCATGACTCATATTCAAATCCAACAGACACTGAAAGATAGGAGGGGTGGGGCAGGTTGGGAAAAGAGAGTTCACTTGATTACTTCAGAGCTCTCTAGCAAGAACAAGAAACACATGTTTGCAGTCATAGCGATTCTGTTTCAAAAATTCACA
>JAQZBX010016321.1:7196-36719 GCA_029593785.1 Cabassous unicinctus | reverse complement strand
AGCCTAATGGAATGGTGGGAAGAGAGTGATGAGGAGGAGAGGTTACATGGAGTATTGCTTGGAAAGAGAGACCCCTCCAATAGAATATCAGGCACTTGCACTTCAGGTCTTCTTTCTCTTTTCTGCATTTTCTCAAATTGCACTACCGACTCTGACACATTCTTTGTCAACTTCACTAAAAACTTATCCAATGAGGACTGTTTCTGTCTTCTCAGAATTCCTTGAAAGTGTGAAATTGTTTGGTCATTCAATAAATTCACATTTCTGCTTGTCTGAGCTTTGTCTGGATGGTACTTCACCACAAAGCTTTGAACTTCTGCCCATTTTGCACACATTTCTTTTATCAAGGAACTAGGACATCCTCCCTTATCTCTTCCTCACCTGAAGAAATGTCTTCAGCCACCTCTTGTTGCTGCTCCTTCTGTAGTTCCTGTAGATCCTCAGTGCTGAGCTCTTCATGATGTTCCTCCATTAACTCCTCAACATCAGCAGCATCAACATCCAGACCCATGGATTGACCCAAAGATACAATGTCTTGCACATCTGTACCTTCTGTGCCTGCAGGCTTGAGGTCAGCCTCAAATCCTTGGAGGTCTCTCTGAGTCACAGCTTCTGGCCACAAATTCTGGCCTGGTAATGCCTTCTCCTCTTTTGTGATGTAGTTTCTACTCGGCATTTTTTTCCAAAACACTTTGGACTCATCACAATTAAAAACTTAGTGGGGAATAAGACCCTCAGCCTCTACATAGTCTTGAAATTCAATGACAAATTCATCAGCAGCCTTTTTATTAGCACTTGCTGCCTCACCATGCCTCATGACACTATGGATGCTAGTCCTCTTTTTAAGCTTATCAAACCAGCCATGGCCGTCCTTAAAAACTTCAACATTCTCATCAATTAGTTCTGGTTTGTTTTTCAAAAGACCTGCATGCAACACTTTTGCTTTTTCACATATCATGTTTCTAATACACTTAGTCAGATATATGTGATTTGAAATATTTTCTCCCAGTCACATATATCTGACTAAGGCCTTTGTTGCAGATTGGATCACATTCCCCTCAAAAGGCACATTCAGGTTCTAATCCCTGGTCCTATGAGTGTGAATGCACTTGTAAATAGGACCTTTGAAGATAGAGTCATACCTTGGTACTCGACTGCTTTGAAACGTGCCGAATTTGGTACTCTAAGCATTAATTCCCAATTCCCTACCTCCAACCCAGCCCTGGTAACCTATATTCTAGATTCTGACTCTATGAGTTTGCTTATTCTAATTATTTCATATCAGTGAGAACTTATAATATCTGTCCTTTTGTGTCTGGCTTATTTCACTAAATATGATGTCTTCAAGGTTCATCAATGTGTCACATGTATCAGGACATTATTCCTTTTTATGGCTGAATAATATTCCACTGAAAGTATATATAACACATTTTATTTATCCATTCATCAGTTGATGGACACTTGGTTTACTTTCATCTTTTGGTAATTATGAATAACACCCTATATTCTTAGGTGTGAAAATATCTGGTTGAGTCCCTGCTTTCAATTCTTTGCGTGTATACTTAGATGTGGGATTGCCAGGTCATATGTAATTCTATATTTAACTTTCTGAGGAATTGTCAAATTGTCTTCTACAGCAGCTGCAACATTTTACATTCCTACCAGTAATGAATGTGTGTTCCTATTTCTCCACACACTATCCAACATTTGTAATTTTTCATATTTTTAAATAGTAGCCATTCTAATGGGTGTGAAATGATATCTCATTGTGGTTTTGATTTGCATTTCCATAAAAGCTAATGATGTTGAGCATCCTTTCAAGTGTTTTTGAGTCATTTGAATATCTTCTGTGGAGAAATGTCTGTTCAACTTTGCTCATTTTTAATTGGGTTGCTTGTCTTTTTGTTGTTGAGTTGTAGCACTTCTTTATCTATTATTGATATTAAACCCCTAATGGATATACGGTTTCCACATATTTCCCCCATTGTGTAGATTGCCATTTTACTTTTATGATAAAGTCCTTTGATGCACAAACATTTTAATTTTAAGGAGGTGAGATTTACCTATTTTTTCTATTGTTGCTTGTGCTTCTGGTGTAAAGTCTAAGAAACCTTTACTTAATACAGGTCCAGAAGATGCTTCACTATGTTTTCTTCTAGGAGGTTTATAGTTCCAGCTCTTAAATTTAGCTCTTTGATCCATTGAGTTGATTTTTGTATATGGTGTGAGATAAGGGCCCACTTTCATTCTTTTGCATATGGACAACCAGTTTTCCCAGCACCATTTCTTAAAATGACTGTTATTTACCAATTGAGTGGTCTTTATCCCCTTGTCAGAAATAGGTTAACCAAAAATATGAGGGTTAATTTTGGAGCTCTTAATTTAATTCCAGTGGTCTATATGTCTGTTCTTGTGTCAGTACCATACTGTTTTGATTCCTGAGGCTTTGTAATAAGTTTTAAGATTGGGACATGTGAGTTTACCAACTTCATTCTTCTTTTTCAAGATGGCTTTAGCTATTAGGGACCACATACCCTACTATATAAATTTGATGATTGGCTTTTCCATTTTTCCAAGAAAACTGTTGGAATTTTTATTGGGATTTCATTGAATCTGTAAGTCACTTTGAGTAGAATTGACATCTTAACAATATTTGCTTTCTAGTCCATGAACACAGCATATCCTTCCATTTATTTATGTATCTTTTATTTTAGCAATGTTTTGTAGTTTTCTGTGTACAACTTCTTTACATCCTTGCTTAGATTTATTCCTATGTATTTGGCTCTTTTTTTTTTAGTAGTTTTTATTTTTTATTTGTAAAGGAACTTTAGATTACATAAATGTCACGTAAAAAAATACAGGGGATTCCCATATACCCCACTCCCTCCCTCTCCCCCACTTTCCCCCCCTAACAACATCTTTTATTATTGTGGTACATTTGTTACAATTGATTAACACATATTGAAGCATTACTACTAAACATGGCAATTTTTGAGATATTGGAATTGTTCTGCATGATATTACAAGGACAGATACCAACCATTATGCATTTTGTCAAAACCTATAAAGTTGTGCGGTGCAAAGTATAAAATATAATGTAAACCTTATTTGTCTCTTTTAGTTGTTATTGTAAATGGAAATTCTTCTGATTGTTCATTATTAGTATATAAGAACATTACTGATTTTGGGTCATGTACCCTGGTACATTTCTTAATCCATTTATTAGTTCTAGTAGCTTTGTTGTGGATTTTTCTGGATTTTCTATACATAGGATTAAGTCATCTACAAAGAAGGAAAGATTTATTTCGCCCTCTCCAATTTGGATGCCTTTTATTTCTTTTTCTTGCCTAATTGCTGTGGACAGAACTTCACTGATGGTGAAAAGCATCAGTGACCATTGTCATTCTTGTCTTTTTCCTGATCATAGAGGGAACACATTTAGTTTTTCAACATTAAGGATAGTAGTTGTAAGTTTTTATATATGCCCTTTATCATGTGGAAGAAGATTCCTTCTGTTCCTTGTTTTCTGTGTTTTTACAAGAAGCTGTGCTGGATTTTGTGAAATGCCTTTTCTGCATCAATTGAGATGATCATGTGATTTTTTCCCCCCTTCATTCTGTTATGTGGTGCATTGCATTAATTAATTGTCTTATGTCAAATCATCATTGCATACTTGGGATAAATCCCACTTGATCATGGTGTATAATGCTTCTAATGTACTGTTGGATTCAGTTTGGTGATATTTTGTTGAAGATTTTTCATCTGTATTCATGAGAGATACTGGTCTATAATTTTCTTTACTTGTGGTATCATTATCTGGCTTTGATATGAGGGTGATATTGGGTGTGGAGTGATTTAGAGAGTATTTCCTCCTCTTTAAATTTTTGGAAGAATTTAAGCAGAATTGTTATTGATTTTTCTTGGAATATTTGGTAAGATTCCCCTATGAAGCTATCTGATCCTGGGCTTTCTTTGTGGGAGGGAATTTTATTTTTGATTCAATCTCTTTACTAGTAATTGCTTTCTTGAGATCTTCTATTTCTTCCTGAGTCAGTGTAGATGGTTTGTGTGTTTCTAGGAATTTGTAGATTATATATTGTAGGAAAAAAGATATAGAGAAAAAGAGATGGAGGGATTACCTACAAATTAAAGAAATTTAAGAGATGCATCAACAAATTGCAATCTGTATAACTTATCTGGATACTGGTGTGAACAAACATTGCTAAAACTTATGAAACAATTCAGTAAATTTTAATACTAACCAGATAATTGATAATATTAAGGAATTATGGTTAATTATTTTAGACATGATAATGGCTTGATTGTTATTTTTAAAGATATCTCTTTTTGTCAAAACACACTGAAATATTTATGAATAAAATATAAGCTGTATGGAATTTGCTTCACAATAGTTTTGGGTGAGCAGAGGGGGGAGGGTATAGATGAAACAAAATTGAACAAGAGTTGATATTAAAGTTGGATAATGGGTAAATGGGGCACATGGGATACTGCTCTCTCTACATTTGTTTTGTTTATTATACATGATGAAAAGGTATTTTTTTAAATCCCCTCCACCCCCAGAGATGGCTCCCTCATCTGTTTGCTTGTTGTTTTTGCTCGTTGTTTTGCTAATTGTCTGCTTGTTTTTGCTCATTGTCTTGCTCATTGTTTTTGCTCATTGTTTTTGCCTGTTGCTTGTTTGTTTTCTTTAGGAGGCATAGGAACTGAATTTGGGGCCTCCTACATGGGAGGCAGGTGCTCAACCGTTTGAGCAATATCTTCTCCCTCCTCCCAAAAAAGTTATTTTTAATAAAAGTAAATTGTAGGAAATAAATCCAAATTCAATAAAAACAAATGCAAAGTGGTAAATACCAACACAGTGGCAGAAACTTGACAAGAGCAAGTACAGCTTAGTGTGGCAGCCCATTGTATGGGTAAAGACCTGAACTTGCCACAATAATGCCAAACTGCCACTCATGAAAGGGTAATTTGATGATTCCTAGAGATCTCTAGAAACACTTGGGGAAGGAGGATTTAAAAAATTATGTGATTTCTAAATCCAGTATCTATTTGGTTTAGAGTCACATATGCTCTCCTTGGCTGGACAACACCAAGACACTCGGTTTACACTGCAATCAAAATATGTGGAAGTATAATCTCTTTAATTCAGAGGTAAGAGCACAGAATCAGACTTGCAAAGTTTGAATCTTGATCGTTCCACTTAAAAACTGTGTGACTCAGAACAATTCATTTAACCTTTGTACCTCAGTTTCCTCATCTGTCTAAGGTGGATAATAATATCAAGGACAAAGTTGGTGAATATATATAAAGACTTTGAACTCTGCCATACATCCAGGAACACAGTAGCACTTCAATACATGCTACTTTGTTCTGAGTTGTTAATATTATTATTATAATTTGTAGCAGTTTGATATTATTTATGATTTCCAAAATAGAAGGATTATGTTAGTAAACTGGTCTGTTCCTCTGAGTGTGATACCCTGTGATTGTATTAGATTCAGCTGACAGATGTCTTTGATTAAATTATGTTAAGATTAGGGCATGACTCAAGGTTGAGTCCCTGTCTCCTTGGTGGGCTGATATAAATGGACACTCACTCAAGAAGACACACAGAAGAGGAGAGAACTTAGTCATATCGGTCCTGCCATGTGACAGAAAGGATAAGGCTAAAACAGCTAAAGACCTGGGAAGAGAGATGAGCCCTATGCCAGCCTACAGCTGACATCAGAAGAAGATGGGCCCATGGAGCCTTAAGGAGAAGAAGGAAGGAGAGACCAGGCAGAGATCTCCTGCCATCTTTCTTCAACACATGGCAACAGACTTTGGTGAGAAAACAGTCTTGAGTTGGACTCTTTAGGGCCTTGTAACTGCAAGCTGTTACTCCCAAAAAAATACTCTTTATAAAAGCTAACAGATCTCTGGTACTTTGCATTGCACCCTTTTGGCTGACTAATACATTATTATTAAGAAAGAAGATGACTTATGCCCAAATTTCACAATCTCCTAGAAATAGAATACCAAATTGATGATTCTTGCTTTCTAATGGCTAGTTCAAGGGTGTTGGAGAATAAAGGAGATCCAAAAAATTCAGAGGATAGAAATTTTTTTTTGATGATTTCACCAACTTACTCTATTAATTTAGAAATTGACCTTAATATTATAAATATCTTATTTACCTCATTCTGAGCAAGGCCAACAAGGATATATAGGACACTGAAAATAATATGTTTAGGATAATGGGAAGAAGGAAAAAAACCACAGTGACTAAATTCAGTTCAAGAACTATTTATTATTGATTTTGTTGCTGGTGTTTTTTAAAAAAATAATACAATGGATATTCACAAACCCACTTCACAAGTGAAATATTTACCAATAATGTATAACTTGCTGTGTTCTCCTCCACCTCCCAAGGTAACTCTTCCCCAGAGGTAATGCTCATCCCAATTTCTTAAATAATCACTCCAGGTAATTCTGATTCATATAAATATTTAAAACTTAGAGCCCCAGGAACAGGAAGAAGACAGGGGAGAGCCTGACTGAATGACCAAATTAGCTTCGACCATCCAAAGGACGCCATGCATGATGGGCTGGTAGAAAAGGAGATGAGAACATGGAAAAGGGTTTCAGAAGAAAGGAAATGGAAAAGCCTCAAAGATAAAGATTTCCTTTTCCAAGTCAAGTGTGCTAGTACTGAAAATCACTGTTTCAGCTTCTGCTACTGGAGTGTGTCCTTTTGGGAGACCTGACAGAGTTAGCCTTGACCTTGCTGAAGGCATGAAACTGGGCCAACTATCGTTTCAAAGTCTTTTTCAGCTCTGTTGCTGTGTTGACTGTGGGAAAGTGGGGTAGCAAGTGTACTGAAGCTAGAGCTGTTAGTGCAACTGATAGCTGCCAAAATTGGTATATTAACCTTACTGTCACCTCACATTTTGTTGAATCTTGCTTTGCTCCTACGACAAGAGATGCTTGCACCTTCAGCTAAAGACTTCACTTACATTCCCAATGGAGAAGGAATTGAAGACAAAGGAAGGGGCAAAACTCAGAGGTTTTGTTTAAGTATCACTGGAAACTGGAATTCAGGACTGCAGGAAGTTGAGTGAGCTAACTACTGTTCTTGAACGATTATTAACCAAGAGAGCTCACTGCATACCTGACCCTTGCGGTAAGCTCTGTTGTTAAGAAGCAGTAATAAACTGGGCTAGCACCAGACCATGCCAGTAAAGATTACAAGAGCCAACCTGGAGAGTCTTCCGTTGATATTTTAAATAACTGATGTGGGCTTTATGGACAAATGCTAATCTTCAGAGTTTAGCTTTGCTATTTCCTTCAACTCCTTTTCCATTTCTATGCAGGGTTTTACATAGATAGGTATCACCTGGGAAGGCTTGGTATTCTCAGCAACTCAAGGCAGCTAAATGTTTTGCTTCATTTTTTTCTCATGTATTTCAGTCAGGAAAGAGATAGTGACCTTTCAGGAGGCTATCTCTCCTCAAGATAGAATAGACAGAATGCTCCTTTTACATAGTAATCCCCAGTTGAATCAAGCAAACTTCAGAAGCTGTTTCAGCAGAGATTTAGGATCAAGCAAAATCTCCAGACATAAGGAGATAGCATTTCTAAGTTTAATGAGAAGTTAAGGCATCTTTTCAATTAATTTTTTTGGCTGAAAATGTTTAACGAGTCAGGTTTTTTGTTTTGCTTTAAAAAAAAAAAATTTTAAATGGCCTCCTGGCTCCATCCAACCCACTTTCACATTGACCAAGTTCAACATAATTGCCACAAGAGAAGAAACACCTCTCACCACCAGCAGTATTAATTAACTCTCACTCTAAATTTTCAAGCAAAAGTTGTCATCATCCTGTAGTACAACAACTTCCATAGCTTCTCTGTAAGGACAAAATCTCTCCTGAGCAAAACATCAAAAATCAACACTCTGCTAAAGGCTTAATTTCATAAAGAACATAAATCTAATCGATTGACACAAGCATTGCTTAGTGTCAGAAAGTAGTAAAAGAGGGAAAAAAAGGAAAAAGAAAGAGTACAGAAATAAGGTAAGGGGCAGAGAAAAAACAAAGACAAGAGACGAGATAAAAGTAAACGCTGGAGTTTTGTGCTAAACATATTATCAGTTTCTGGGAAACTTGTAGATCTCCATATATTTAATAATTCTATTCTGAATAGATAGAATAGTCATGCTTATATGATTCAGGTTTTTATTAGAATATTTATTTTTTATTCTGCCTCA
This sequence comes from Cabassous unicinctus, assembly GCA_029593785.1. Taxonomy (NCBI): domain Eukaryota; kingdom Metazoa; phylum Chordata; class Mammalia; order Cingulata; family Chlamyphoridae; genus Cabassous; species Cabassous unicinctus. Next base: position 28,453 of record JAQZBX010016321.1, on the reverse strand, counting down.
TTATAAATAGAAAATGGGAAAGCTTACTATAAACATATTAAATGCATGGATATAATTGGGAATGGTGAACGGTATTCCTTGATTGAGTGGACATTTTAGCACTGAATAAATTAGAAGAAGCAACTCTCCCTCCAAGTCAAAACAGATGGTTAGAAGGATGAGAGACAAGGAAAGTAAGTGATGACCCCTCCCAACCCAATGACATTAGGGGTTATGTTTGTAATATGTGGTCCCCTGATCGACAGGAACAGCTACCACCATCAAGGCTTCCCAAGGACAAAGTGAAGACATTTTTGTTCAAGGAAGCAGAATCTAGGCTAGAAGCTCCATGAGGACAGGGACAATGCACTACTAAATTCCTGGCACACAGAATGGGGCCTGGCATATCCTTAATACTCAGTGGCAAAGAATGATACTGGTTTGACCCCGACAGTGCTGACAAAGAATTCTTCCCAAATTTAGTCCATCCTCTGGAGTCCTGGGGAAGATGTAAGAAAACAAGCTCCATTGTTGTTTAGGAAAAGAGAAATTAAGAGTTACTAATTTTGAAGTGAGCATTCAAATAGGTTTTGCAGACTGAGGTCCCCTAAAGTCTTCATGCGTTAGTTATACTTACTATATGATACATGTATATATTTTGGAGTGTTAAACTGCTCAATATTACTTTGTTGAAAGATTGCTTGGCCTGTGTTTCAAATATTACCCAGAGTTTTAAAGAAGTTGATTATCACTCTGAAATACTCCATAAACAAATAACCTAGGAAAATTGATACAAAATTATATGGACAAAGATGTTAAGAAAGAAATAAGAAACTTGGGACTGAAGAACAAGAGAGTTAAAAGTGAACTTGGGTGAACAAACAGAACTTGAATACCTCAACCATGATCAGCAAAGATACAGCATTCCTGCCACCTGCTTCATATCCTCAGGGATGGCAGAATAAGCAATTAATCCCAGCAGTCTTCCCTTTAAATCTGCATGCTGTAAATGTACTCAGCCAGTGCTCCAGACATCCATAAAGAATTGACTAGAGTTACTGTGCATGATGAAACTTTTTCATGATTCCAGATTTGGGCCATAAGATGTAAGTAGTCGATAAAGCATTCCACATATTCACCCTAAGCTTCCTAAGAGCCTGAGCAAAAATGGAGTAAGTTATACAGTTTTTATTAGCAAAAAATAGTTAAATGTCAAAGCAGTTCTTAAGAGGAAACAATGTGTTCTTTAGATTTTTTTTCTATAAAAGAAAGTCCCCATGAGGACAGAAGGGATAGAGAGGACACAATATTCTTAAAAATATTTCCATACGAAACATTAACAGGTTTAATTATTTTCTTGTAGCATCACTCAGGTAAACTGAGGTAAAGCAATGGAGCACAATTTGATAAGGCAAAGCCAGGCTAAAATACTTTGGTCCAAGAGGACAGAAAGCTGTCCTCAGGATCTGCAGACTTTCTAGATCTAAGGAGCTAACAGGGAAAATTTAGGGAAATGTTTGGCCTATATATCCCTCAAATACCACTCATCTCAGAATACTTTTTTCTTTTATTATTATTATTAATTTTTTAAAGAAGCTTTAGATTACATAAATGTTACATTAAAAATATAGAGGATTCCCATATAACTCACCTCCTCCCCTTCACACTTTTCCCCATTAACAACATCTTTCATTAGTGTGATACACTTGTGACAGTTGATGAACCCATATATTGAAGCATCGCTATTAACCATGGTCTATAGTTTACCATGTATGGTAATTGTATGGTGCAACATATAACCATGGTATACAATTTTATAGGTTTTTACAAAACGTATAATGGCCTGTATCCATCATTGGGATATCATAAAGACAATTACAATGTCCCAAAAATTCCCTCTCCCTCCTCTCAGAACCTCTGTAGGCCACTGCCTTTATATCAATGTTGCAAGTGTTTCCATTACTAGAATAATAAGAAGTCTACTTTAGTCCATAGCTGAATTCTTCCCTTATGTTTGTACATTCCTCAGTCTTGAGGATTTTGGGATGGTGATGCCCACTCTGCTTCCTACTGAGAGATGGCCTAGACCTCATAGGGCAGATGGGTGGTACTGTCTTGCTTGCAGTTTTAGATACTCTCTGTCTCAGGGAACGGGTGTTGTCCATCATCTTTTTGTTAGTTGTCCTGGGTGAGTCCAATTAGAGGGTGGGTGTTGGCTGCAACTTTGCTGAGATTCAGGGCTCAACTAGCATATGAACAGCCAGAAGATTTAAGTCTCTGGGACACATCCCTTCCTGGGGAGTCCTGCTACATTCTTTAATAGAGTGCCAAGAATCTCTAGAGTACATAGGCAGTGCCTAACAAAGGAGGGCAGACCAATATGCCAGGCACTTGATATTGATGCTTGAACTTATGAACCTTGTTCTTGTGAAACTGAAACTTAGCCTAATAATATATATAGCCTAAGCGTTACATCCTGAAAGACTCCTTTTTGCTCAAATGTAGCCTTTCTCTAAGCCAAACTCAGCATATAAACACGGTGATGCCAGCGGCAAGGACTGGTAGTGATAGTAGTAGGAGAACTGCTCTAATTAGTATGGATCAGATGAATAATGTTACCTTCCCCCTGCCGTGGGCCATGACTCCCAAGGATGAGCCTCCCTGGCACTGAGGGATTATTACTAAGCAACAACTAGTGATGCATTTGGACAAAGACCCTGACCGAAAGGGGAAAATATCAAATACAAATGAGTTTTTATGGTTAAGAGATTTCAAAGTGAGTCGGGAGGTCATTCCAAGGTTATGCTTACGCATGTCTAAGGAGGATCTCACTGACTACCACAGTAAACAATGCCTCAAGCAGGGAGGCTCCTGAGGGTTCTAGAGACATCTGGACACTATACATAGGGCAGACAACCCCAGGAATTCGGCACCCTGTCAGTGGGCTTTACCTTGGAATATATGATAGACTACCCCCCAAAGTATTGGAGTTGTACTCATTTATCATTTTCCTACACATGGTTCTTATGCCCCTTTTATTTGAACCTATACTCAGCATACTTTTAAGAAAGGTTTGAAGTTGTAATACCTGGAAAGGTAAGGTTTCTGTGTTTTTATTCTCACTGGAGATCAGGTTGCTATTTTTTTACAGAAAGTAATTTTTCGGTTTACCAAAATGATTAATGCATCCTAATTTTTTTAAAAAGGAAATTTCAGGGAAGCACAAAGAAGACAATAAAAATCATCCATAATTCTACAGTTATAGCTTGATTGTGTCCCCTAAGAAGGATTCTCTTCTACAGGTTTAAGAAAAGCCTGGTCCAGGCAACACCTTGATTTTGGACTTCTAGTTTCCAGAACTATGTGACTATTAATTTCTGTTGTCCTAAACTTGCTAGTTTGTGGTACTTTGTTACAGCTGCCCTGGGAAATTAAGATACTTACCATTCAAAAATAAATACACCTAGCTTTTTGAAGTTTTATCTTTTGTCTCATCATATATATATTTATATACATGCACAAAGATACACACACTTGGAATCAAATTGTACATGCTTACCAATATCTACTATTTTATCACAGCAATATAATGAGCATTTTCTCCTATCTTCTTCTACAACATGATTTTTAACAGCTACTTATTATTTCACAGTGTGGATGTACCATAATTTTTTTACTCAGTACTATATTGGTGACTATTACATTTTTTCCCTAAGATTTTTTTGCTCTTAGACATTGTTACAATAATTGCCATGTATATGCCTGGTTATTTCCTTATGATATTTATCCTGGTATTCTATAAGTAGAATTTCTGGCCTATGAGATATGAACAGTTTTAAATTTTTTAACAAATATCCCTATCCATTCTGCAAGATCCACATCATACATCACAGCTTCTGTAAAGCTTTTTCTGACCTACTCTTCACTCGAAACACATAAAGAAAGCAACATTTTCTGTTCTCTTATACTGTGTACCTTGTAGATGTCCTTATTCATACACTATATTATCATTATTACCTGATATGTCTGTCTTCTCTACTAGATTGTGAGCTCCTTAGGTAAATAACACCTATGTGTAATTTCTCTGTATCTCTAGCACAATATCTCACATAAAATGGGCATTTAATAAATATTTGTTGGAAGGAGTGAATGAACAAAAAAATAATAGATGAAAGAACAAATAAAGAACAATATTTGAACTTTTTAATCACTCAATTTTTCCCTATATGAAAAGTTATCCCTATTGAAGAGCCCCTAGTTCCATTTTGTGAAGGAAAAGGCCATAATTTTCTTTTCTTTTTTTCTAAAATTGCCTCAATTCACCTGCTTTCCCAGCCTGCTGGGAGACAGCCTTTCATCTCAAGCCTCAAAACCTTTTCAATGCATAAGAAAGTGTCAGCCAAAAATCGTCATCAGTGCAGGATCTGGACAGACTTAGCCAAGTAAACAAAGGTGGTGACTTCTTGCACTATTATATTATAGAATTTTCTCTGACCATTGCAGTCATCTTTTGGGGAAAAGTTGTGAAGCTGCCTTGTACTAGTTATGATTTTCTCTTTACTTTTCTCAATTGCAAAGGCACATTTTAGAAATATGATAGAAATTTTAATTATCACTAGGAAGGAATGCACCGTGTTTCAATAAACACGTTGTGTGACCACCAGTATCCATTTTTTACACACATTATCTTATATAATAATTTAATAAAAACCCTGAAAATAACAAACCAAGAAGAAATCATTGTTCTCTATTGGAAGGCAAGGAATAAAAGGACAGCAGCTATTCAGGGCCCATCCCCCAACACACAGATTTTTCTCTTTATCATGCCAGATGCAGTAGAAAAGCAGAAACACTGGTTTGTTCTCTAAGATCAATAGACAAAATATCCACTTCTGTGATCTCCCCTGTCTGAGGGAGGCATCCCTACCTCACCTTGAGATAAAGAAGGGATGATATCATTGGCCTCTTAATCTCTCTCCATTTTTTTTCTGCATCACTAGCAGATTTCCTAGCACGTTTCTGTCTCTTTTTATATGTACTGAACATGCATTAGCATCAGAATCACATAAGGAAACTTGCTATGGTCATCAGAAACACAAAATTAGCCCCTCTGCTGACTAAGTGGTTGTCATGGATTTCCACTTCTGTGTTGTCAAATCTCCGAATAACTACAGTGTTGAACAGTCTGTTTGCTGACCCTGGGGGTGAAATAGGAGCAAAAGCATGAAAGCAAAAGAGGCAAACAAGATGACTATTTCAGGACCTCAAAGGTTAGCTTCTCTATTCCCCCCCTCCTTCCTTTCTAAATTTGAAATTTCAAACATTTGGAGGGTCTGAAATTCTTTTCATTTTCAAGGGTGACTAGAACAAATATGTTTAGAGAAATCTCTAACCATTTTTAACATCACATTCTTTATGTGAGAAAAGCACTAACAATCATCATATATGAATTTTGTTTTTATTTTGAAAAATGGGATGTTGGTCCCAGACTTAATATTCCAGGATGCAGCTACTACAAACAGATGGTTTTGATGGCATAAGTAGAAAGGGACCAGAAGCACAGGATTACACATTCTTTGAAATGGACTTTGAGTCAGTGAAAGAAAGACTTGACAAAGCATATTACACCATAGTAAACCTGCTGGAAACCACCTTGAGTTGTTTTGCATCCCATGAGCAACCTGGTTATTCCTCTGCTCAGGATGACATGTGAAAGGCAGTTTATCAGACTCTGTTTCAGTTAATAAATTAAAATCCCTGGGGTTTATATGTGACCCATTCCTGTGATACTAGAAGTGGCTCACTGTCAATTCAGCTCATTCTGGTTTTTTTCCTCAAAGTCAATATCAACAGTAATACTAATTCTGAACATCATATAAATCCTAAAATGATACTAAAAGAAATTAAATCTGTCTTCATTTGAACTTAGGGTATAGACCATATAGCCCTTCTCTAACGTGTTCAAAACTTGACTTCAAAGAAATAAGACAAAGATTCACTTTTTTTATACGGGGACGTTTAAGTACTTTTCAAACCCTACTACTCCACTTTTGAAGTAAAGATTAGATAGGACATTTGCCTATGTTTTACTTCCCCAATGAAGCAGGGATACTTTTTATCTCAGTTGCCCTAGTTTCTGTATACCAGGATGGTTTAGGATCTTCTGGAACCTTGCCACTCAAAGCACTATTCAGGGACTAGCCACTCAAAGCACAATTCAGGGGCTAGCAGTATCTATAACAAGTGGGAGGGGAAGAGGGGAGGAGACTTGTTAGAGATACAGAAAGTCAGACTGCACTCCAGACCTATGGAATCAGAATCTGCATTTAACAAGGTCCTAGGCTGATTCATAAGGACAGTCAAGTTTGAGAAGGATGCTCTAGAATAAAAAGAGGAAAGTAAATTCCAACAGTCTCTTCTGTTAGGCTGCAAGAACAAATATGTGAAATGAGAAATGACTTCACAAGAAGGTGAAGTAGAGACATATTACATCACATATTACAGTGATGTAATATTCTCCAGAAGGAATTAAGCAAAAGCAGTGCTTCTGTTGTGACGAACCTAAGTGAATAGTTCTCACAGATATTTTGCCATTTCACAATCCTACTATGCTATACTAGCAGAAAAGAACCAAAAGTACTATTCAAAAACCAACTATATCCTCTTTGCAGAAATCTCCCGAAAGGATTATTTATTGAGTGTTTTCCATGAGCCTGGCTCTGTGCTATGCATTTTGCATCCATTATCCCATTTAATTTTGTTTAATTAATCATTCTATGGTATTCCGGTTTCATATTCCTTTTTATCTCAGGACAGGGAAGCTAACAAAATGTATAGATAAGCCAGAATCAATTTGAATGTATGTGGCTGAGTAAGGAAGCAAGAAAAATGCCTTAGCCCTCAGATTCCATATTGGCTGTACTCTCCGCAGAGATATTTACAACTTTCTGGTTACTTGACTCAGAGGGGCCTAAGGTCATGGAAAGAGCAAATGCCAACAGAACAAGTATAGGCCCCCAACACCAGTGGAATGTGGAAAAGATAGTGTCAATCACAGAGTGATAAAAAGCAGATCAAAAGAGTAAGCTAGGATGGGGATGCAAACTATGTGGAAATAGCATCCCAGGCCTCCTGGATGCCAGGGAGAGCTGGACTGGGAGTTCCCAGATCAGGATTCTGAAGCAAAGCCAGGCAGTCCTCACATGGGCCCCCACTCCTATTTATAATTACCTCCACTCTGCCTTTGGCCCCTGAAAGTTGGCCATGTACAAAAGTCACCGTCTTATACCTTGCTCATCCTGTGAAGACTAATTTTTACCCCCATATCAACCATAGTTGCATGGGCCTCAAAGTCTGAGTTTTGAATGATAATTTGTGCCAGACAACTCCAAAGAGCTCAAATACAAGTGGGAATATGCACACTTAAAAGGTATATTTAATTATATTTATGTAAACATAATTCTCACTTCCAGGTGCCTTAAGGAAAGTTCATACTCGTGTATTGACAGCTGACTTGGCTGACATCGCCTCTATTTTAAATACTGCATTTTGGAAATGCTGCTTTTGGGGGCACAAATATTTTTCAGAGAACTGGCAGTCAGAGTTTTGGAAAAAAATGTTTGCATTTTTATGTGTTTTAATAGTTGTAGGTAATCTTAGTTAATAAGAGCAAGCCTTTTTTTTTTTAATTCTAGGGACTATCCTTAAAGGAGAAAACATTGAAGGCTTTTTCCTACCTTAACTGGGTTTGGTATGTATTTACTGTTCAGAAACAGTCAAGAAGAGCTTTCCTAGCTATTAATGTCCTATGAACTATATAAGTAAACACAAGAGAAAATTAATATGTACCACCTACACAGCAGCATCTATTAATATTGAATTTGTTGAGAAAAAAAAGTTGTCTGCGATTAGTACCACAGGGTACCATGTAAATGCCAAGAAGTACCCTATTAAATACTTATAATTGCAGTTTATATCCCACTTAAATTGTTGTTTATCATCCCTCATATGAATGTAGCAATATATACTACAATAATAATTATTCTAACTAATATTTTCATGTTTACATGAATTTGCTAGGTGGTTTATATAATCCTCCCCCTTTCATGCTTACAGACACCCTAAGAGGAGAAACTATTATTCTTATTTAATTGTCCAGGACACTGGATGATGGAGAAGTCATTTCCCAGCCTCACACAGATAAGAAATAATACTATAGAGTCTGAATTCAAATCCAGGCAGCCTGACTCTTGAGTCCAACCTCTTTAACTATTATGCTATATTGACCTTGAAACAGGACATGGGCTTCTCAAACTCCCTTCCAGCACTTTATTTTTTTATTTTTTTAGTTTTTTACTTTTTTTGATTGAATAAGTTGTAGATTTACAAAAGAAACATAAATAAAAATACATAACCTATACTATTCCAATAAACCACCCTATTAACAGCACCTTTCACTGTTGCGGAACATTTGTTACATTTGATAAAAGAACATCCAAATATTACTTTGAACTATAGTCTATAGCTTACATTAGATGTGTTTTTCCATAAGCCATCCAATTATTAACACAGTATATTGGTATTGTACATTTTTAATAATTCATGTGATAATGTTATCATATTTGCACTGTTAACCACAATCCATCATCTACCACAGGGTTTATAATGTTATACAGCACCATGTCTTGTACAATCCATCCAAAGTGTACATTCAGTAGCTTTCAGTTTCATCACAGAGTTGTTTGTCATCAACCCAATTTTAAAATATTTTCAGAGAAAATATTTTAAAATATTCCCCTGGGCTCCCATCTACCATATAGGAGGTCCAGGGTTCAATTCCCGGGGCCTCCTGGTGAAGGCAAGGTGGCCCACGCAGAGTGCTGGCCCACGCGGAGTGTTGGCCCATGCGAAGAGCTGGCCCGCATGGAGAGCTGGCGCAGCAAGATGACACAACAAAAAGAGACACAGAAGAGAGACAAAAAGAGACACAGCAGACCAGGGAGCTGAGGTGGCTCAAGAGATTGAGTGCCTCTATCCCACTCTGGAAGGTTCCAGGATCAGTTCCCAGTGCTGCCTAAAGAAAAGAGAAGCAGACACAGAAGAACATACAGCGAATGGACACAGAGAACAGACAACAAGGGGGGAAGGGAGAGAAATAAATAAATAAATCTTTAAAAAAACACAAAACATTTTCATTACCACAGAAAATAAAATCCCTTGTGCCTTCATAATCCCTGTTGTTGACCTTTAGCATTGATATAGTAATTTAGTTGCCTGATGCAAAAATACTACAATATTACTGTTAACAACTATTAGTTCTATTTTCCCCTGTGTCACCACATTCTTAACACCGTAATAATGATATACATTTGTACTAGTTCATAAAACATTCTTGTATTTGTACTATTATCCACAAACCCTTATCTACCATCAAGTTCACTAAGTTATGCAAACCCAAGATTATTCTCTAGCTTCCTTTCTAATGACATTTATATACCTAGACTACCCCTTTCTTCCATATCTGCATTTACAAATCATTGGTGTTAGTTATAATCACTATAATGTTTTACAACCAACTCTATACATCTCCTACCATTTACAATTAACATTATTAAAAATGCTACATACATTAAGTATCAACTCCCCTTTCTCTAACCCTCAGTCAATGCCCTAGTGTCCTATAGCTTAGATTTTAACTCCATGAATTTATTCATTGTGCTTATTTATTTATTTTTCTTTTCATTTTTTTTATTTTTTAAAAGATACTGAGATTATATAAATGTTACAGAGAATATATAGGGGATCCCCATACGCCCTGCTTCCCACACCTCCCACATTTTCCCACATTAGCAACATCTTTCATCAGTGTGGTACATTCATTGCAATAACACATTTTGGAGCATTGCCACTAAGCATGGATTATAGTTTACATTGTAGTTTACTCTCTCTCCCACTCAATTCTGTAGGTTATGGCAAGATATATAAAGTCCTGTATCTGTCATTGTAATGTCATTCAGGACGATTCCCAAGTCCTGAAAATGCCCCCGTGTTACAACTGTTATTCCCTCTCTCTACCCTCAGAACCTCCAGTGTCCACCACCTCCACATCAATGATATTTCTTCCATTGAACCTTCCAGCACTTTAACTAGACAGATAGGAGAAGCAGCTTCCAGCAGGTCCATTAGAGGAAGGTGAGAGGTGAGTTCTCTCCAGCACCAGAGCCCTCTAGACATTCAACCACTTAAAAAGGAGACCCAGAACCCAAACCACTCTCTTTCCCTTGAGAGAATTCATTTGTTGTGGGTTAATGCAGAATGAGGAAAAGAATGATAATTAGTGGTTACTGTTGTTCTGAGAATGCCCCAATCTGTGCAGCTCTGTATTTCCCAGAAAGCTGAAAGGAGGAAAAGAGAAAAGCCTGGACCAGAGTGACAGAAAACATAAATTAATTTTACAAAGCAGCCTTCCTGGCATCAGGGACCTACAATGAACTCTCTAACAAATAGAAGATGCTCTAAGTACTGCTAGGAGCAGCTAAGGGAACCAGAATAGAGATTTGGGGAAGTGTGAAGCACGACCTGAAGATTTCCCTGAGTAAGGTCTGGGACAATTGACATCTATATGCTACAATTGTTTACAAACAATTGAGTATAGATATAGATATAGATATAGATATAGATATAGATATAGATATAGATACAGATATAGATATAGATATATAGAGAGAAAGAGAGATCAATCCTGTCTCCCTAGCCAATTATCAGCACCCCAAGGTCAAAAAAACAGGTGCATTTTTGCTTCTTTCATAAAATGCTGCGACATTAAAGAAAGAGCACAGGAGGAAGTTTCTCCTCTCCCCACCTTCCTCCCCCCACCCCCATTCCTGTGCTCAGCCTTTGCAGCATATTCAGACTGAAATAAGATTAGCTAAAACAGCATTCTATGCATGATAGTAACTTAGATGATTTTTAGCATTCCAGGTATCAAAACCTAACTGTAACAGTTAAAGAAGCCTCCCCAATTTTATGGAATAAGATCTGCAGGCATCTTTAATTAAAGTCTCTAGGAAGATAACTAAAGACTATGTTGAGAGTAATTAAACCCACAATGTGACATGCATTCCAAATTCTCTACATACATAATTAACTTTATCTCAGCCCCACCAGATTTAGAGAATAAGCCCAGATCACCCCCAGCACTATCAGAGGTAAAAGTTACTACATCAACAAACCATGACCAGGCTTTTACTGTTCAAAATTACCTTCTCACGAAATTGGGACTATCTATTCCCTTGAAGTAAATGCCGTCTTTATAATAGATGCCCCATAGCCTTGACAAGACAGATTAAAGTTAGTGCAACATTGGTTCATTTTCATAAGTCTGGGTTATTCTGGCTTTGCCATGGTCTCTGTATTACACTTGCTAATGGATTCTTATTGCTAAGCTTAGTCATAACGTATGCATTTTCTAGGAGTACTATCACTAAGTGCTTTCTATAGAATGTGTTGCTTCCTTCCAATAAACTCAAAATATACTGAGGCTGATGGCTTGCTTTCCTTGTTAGTCCACTAAATTATCAGTGAATAAGGACCCAGCCTCAGACTTCCAGACTATATATCTCAATTTTGTGCAACCTTGGAGAAGTTATTTAATTCCCCACAGCCTATGTTCTTGTCTGAAAAACTCATATGAAAGTGCCTGCCTCCAAGGATTAATGTGAAGATAAGATTGCACATATCAGGTGCCTAACACAGTTCCTGAACATGGTTACAGTCATTATGTGTTAGCCATTTTCTTTTTCTTTCTAACCCCTTAATGCTTGAGTCTCTTATCATCTTTGCCAGCTTCGTGAACTTTCCTGGATATTATCTTAAGCTGTCTCTCTGGGAGCAGTTGTTTCACACCAAGATATTGGAGATTATCACTGGAGACCCTGGGCTACAATTTCTCACTAAGCATTTTTAGCATACAATTTCTCTTTAACAGAAATTCATTCACCTCTCTCTAGTCTGAAGCTGACCCCCAACCCACCTCAGGTCATGCTTTTACTGTGCTCAGTGCAGCTTGAAGGCAACCCCTTCACAGGTTTTAGTCTTGCTCTACTAGGTATGATTTATTGTATATCTGCAGGGTCTGGGTTAAAAGTCGTCAAAATGTGATTATGAACAAAGGCAAAACACAATAAAGAATAAGATAGCACTGTCTTGTCCTTCAGGGTGTTAAGAGTGATCACATTTTCCCTTTTCGGTGGGGAAAAGCTAATTGTGCTAAAGGCATTAGAGCAATGTGATTAAATACTAAAGTATATAATTTGATATTAAGTATTAGCTGCATAATACCTATATCTTCTTGAAACCAAAGCCAAACCATTTGCAAACATTAATGTTGTGAAATTGAATGCAAACCATTTCCCTTTGTGTTTCCTCGGCTATAGTGAAGTAAAAATGATAATAATCATTATAAAATGTGCTTTGTTTAGAGGGCAAATGATTAGCAATAAAGATGAATAATAACTTTTTATTAAAAATGAGAGTAAATAACAGATGGCTGAACCCCTGGATACCCCAGTAAAAAAAAAAGTTATTTGGTGTTCTAGCTTGAGCACTTTGAGAAATGTTTATGGTACTTGCTTTCTGATGAGTAACAGCACATAGCGTTGTTAAGCTTGATTAAGCAAATTTAATTAGTGTTAGTCAATGCATTTTGTAAGTGGATAAAATATATCCCAGTTTAGGCATGGATGTTAATTTTTAATTTATGGAAATAAAAGTTGAAATGTTAACCATAAAATATTAAAACTACAATAAGCAGCATTTAAAGCAACTGATTTTTGGTAACATTTCCTCAATTATTTTTTAACTATATAATCAAAGAAAATTTCCTTAGTGTGTCCCTCTTTCTTTGAGTTAGTTTTATGTATGAGGTAGTGGTGGCCACATGGAAGCCTGGGCTGTGCATTCCCTCCTAAGGATACTTGATTTCTAAACAACCTAGGGCCACATTCCTCCGTAAAGAGACTGATACTCTTCAAACTAGGGTTTTGCGTTGAGCAGGACTTACTTCTTTAGGTTCTTTGTGACTAAAGACAGGAAGAAAATCTAAAATCAAAACCTTGCCTTGAAAAGAAAATGACTTGAGGAAATATAAATAAAATAAAGACATCCAGAAACTACTCAATCAGGATTGCCTCAAGGTTGGAGGATATCCTGAACTAACTTGAGACTTTTGAAATCTAAATTAATACTTTTAGCTATAGTTACTGATAATTAGAGACCTGGAAGAGTGCAAGGCTTTTGACTCCACAGAATTAGCTTTCTTAAAAAATCCTGCAGCCCAATCAAGCAGAAGCACAAGATTACAAGAAGTTTTCTGAAGCTCATAAGGCACAGTCAATTGTTAGAAGAGGGTTTTGAAAATCAATACCTTACAACCTTGCTTAAAATTGCTCTCTCTTCCTCTATCTCTCTGTCTGTCTCCCCTCTCCTTTCTCTCCAGAGCATCTGCTCCAAAGTTCGAAAAGTACTAGTCATAATAAAGCATTTGTGTGTGTAGTGTGGTGGAGAGCCATCCAAGCTTAGCAACACCATAGGAAAATAGGAGTATCATCGGCAACCTTTATTTTTTATAAAGTTATTGAATGCCAGTTTGGGAGCCACATATGCTGTTCCCATGGTGCATGCCTTCCTGCATAAGGAGACTCTTTCCCAAAGACTAGGAGCAATGAGAATAGAGATCTCAGAGATGTGGTCCTTGGCCAGAGAAATAGGGAAGGAGGTAGTATAAGGAAAGAAAAAAAAAGGAGGTATGGATCTCAGGTGAGGAGGTAGATATAAGGTCAGAATGGGAGATATCCTCATCCAGAATTCTTATTTCATTTAGTCACCCAGTCAATATTTATCATGCACCTGCCATATGCCAGGTACTATGCTAACTGCTAGGGTTACAACATTGAGTAAAACTGACGTGGTCACTACCTTCCATGGAAATGCCAGATGACTGATCCCAAGCTTACTAGAGGGAAGAGACGGGAAAAATGCCACGAAATCCTTCATAACTTGGTTCCTTTCTCCTCTCATGCCTTACCTTCCATCACTTCTGACTCACCATGTTTGTCCCATCCATACTAAACTAATTGAATTTTCCTCAAAATCCCTGACTTTGTCACCCCACTGGGAAGCTTTCCGTTCCCCTTCTCCCAACACCATGAGTTTCAACCAATGCCATGGCTAAATATAAAATAGTTTTTTCTTAATTTCTTTAAAAGTCATGTGATTGTAAGCTCACAATTCCTTTAATTAAAAAAATTTTAAAAGTCATGTAATATCATGTGATAGTTAAAAACAAAAATTATAACCCTGTAATTTTTGGTATAAAATATGTATCACAACAGCACAAAAGATGAGAGATAAATGGAACTACGTTGTTAGAGTTGTCCTATATTTTACTGGAAGTAATTCAATGCTGATTTTTTTGTATTCTATTTAATTTCTCTACTCTGATTTTGACTATATCTCTTTATTATTATTTTAGTGGTTGTTCTAGAGAGTAGAAAAATACATACAGTACTTAATTTTTCAGTCTACTTAGAATCAATATTCTGTCACTTCAATGGGAATGTAGAATGTTTTCCCCCATTCAAATTCCATTATGCTTCCCTTTTTATATTATGGTTATCATATAGATTTCATCTATAGTCATTGAAAACCCCACTGGACAATGTTATTTTTTTCACCTGTCAAACATTTTAAATAACTCAAGAGGAGAAAGTTTGTCTACCATAATTACCAATTTATTCCTCTTCCTTCATTCCTGATGTCTCAGGTTTCTTTTTTGGTATCATTCACTTTCTGTCTGGAAAGTTTTCAAGCATTATTTCTTTAAATATACTTTTCAGCATCACATTCTTTCTCCCCTCTTTCTGGGACTCTGATTACATGAATGTTAGAACATTTATTGTTGTCTCACAGGTTCAGTTCATTTTTTCCCAGTCTTTCATTCTCTGTGTTTTACAGATCATACATTTTCTATTGATCAATCTTCAGATTCATTAGCCCTTTCCATTGTCATCGTTAATCTGCCATTGAGGCCACCCAGTGAGGTTTTGTTTTGTTTTGTTTTCTGTTACTATATTTTCAGTGCTAAAATTTCCATTTGGTTCTTCTTTATATTATCTATTGTGTTGCTTATCCTTTCTGTTTTAACTTTTGGTTCAAGAATATTTGTAATTGCTTTTTCAAGCATATTTAAGCTGCTTAAGTTTTTTGACAAAAAATTCCTACCACAATATTGACATCTGTTGATCATGTTCATTGTTTCTTGGACATTTTGAATATTCTCTTAGGAGAATCTGGATCTTGTATAAACCCTAGGGAGAATGCTGATGTTTTTGTTTTAGCAGGAAATTGACTTGGTTAGTCTCAATTGACAAGTTCCAATCCATCTTCTATAGGCTATGGTTCCAAGTCACTCCAATTACCAGTGCAGTCTTTGCATTTAGGATTACCAGATAAAATACAGTAAGCCAAATATTGCAATTGACACACTTAAACTAAAAAACAAAACAAACAAACAAAAAAAACAGCTAATTATCTGAGAATCAAATATAAATGGGCACTCTGTATTTTTATTTGCTAAATCTAGCAACCATATTTGCAGTGCTATTGGAACCTGCTCTGTGGTCAGTCTGCCACATGAGTGTGGGTTCAGTTCTCAAAGCCATTGATACGCTAATAAAGATCAGACCCATGCCTGAGCAGGTCAAGGATGGGCCCAGGAGTTCATAAACAACTTTATGGTGTCACCTTCCTGAGCTCGTCTCTTTCTGCTTTTTCTCCAGTAGTGTCTGATTTCTCTCACCTTTCCATCCTCTGGCAGAAATTGCTCGCTTCCTCAGTTGCACTAGATCTGAGATCATGTGGCAGGAGGAAAGAGAGAGCAGGAGGACACAGAGAGAGAAAGACAATGGGGTTTGCCCATGTCCCCCAAACAGAGGAAGGTTGCTCTCCCTCAGAGTGACAATGCCCTCATCCCATATTAACCTGAGTCCAGGGCCATGAAGGAGGAGAGAAAAGGAAAAGAAAAACACTGGGGTATTTTCCCCATTGTCTTTGAATTTTAGGATTTCTGTTTTTTATGACTCAAGCCCGAATTAGAGGATTTCTACTAGATCTTTCTCTGTCTGCTCCACAGTGTTCAAATCAGGGTTTCAGATTGCTGTTGAATTCAGGCTGGGGGATACTGGAAGGAAAAATGTGGTAACTCCCAACCAGTTTGATGGTACTTGAAAACATGGTATTTTTTCCCAATTTGCGTGCTGGAATTTACTTTTCAGGGTTCTCAAATAGCTACCCTTGCATTCTTTCAAGTTTTTATTGTTGTACTGAGTGGGAGAGGAAGATCAGCCTATGTTTATTCCATCGTACTCAGAACCTGAACCTCCAATGTAAACTCTTGAAAGACTGCAATGAGTTAAAGATATATATTGTAATCTCTAGAGCAGCCAGAAAAATAATGCAAGGTTATATAGCAAAAAAGTCAAAAGAGATATTTAAAATAGTATGCTAAAGAGATTTATGTAATCACAAAAGAAGGCAATAAAAGAAGAAAAGAAACCAAAAGAAAAGATGAAACAAAAAAATAAATAGCAAAATGACAGACCTAAATATATCCATACCAAAAGTTAAGTGAAAATGGTCCTCGATATAAGCTTTCCTTCTAGGACTAGAGAAGGGCAAGGAACAGTCTATTAGCCGCTCCTTAAAATATCATTTAGAATGGAACTGAGAAACTGGAAGTCAATAACAGGCTTAAGTATTTCAATAGTTGTCTGTGGGAGAAAGAATGTGTGTAAGGGAGCTATATGGGAAAAGTCTGGGAAGATAGCTTGCCTAGGTTGGACATGGAGGTCACCTGTCAGAAAAAAAAATGAAATACTGAAGCTTTAGCTACTTTCCTGATCTCCAAGTTTCATCTTCTTATTTTAAAGTGACTTTTGTGTGATAGGTCTTCCATTAAGTCCCACTCTTCTGAGATGTTCAAACATCACCGAGACTAGTCAAAGGCTTTGGCATCTTGCTCCTAGTTTGAGTAAAGTACTTAGTAGCTATCAGGTGCCATGATCCTTTCTCTCTCTCGCTCTTTCTCTGTCCATAGTCATCAAAAACCTACACAGGTATTACATATCCATTTTACAGTTGAGAAAACAGTTCAAAAGGGTAAATAATTGTGCAAGGAAATACAACCAAGAAGCAGTGGAGGTGGGGATTTGAATCCAGGACTGTCTTTAAATCAAACCCATGTTCTTTCCACTATATAAATAGTATCTACAACAGATAAATGGAGAAGTCACTTTCCTGAGAACATTACTGGAAGCATTGGGAGCATTGCATAGGACTGGAGCAAGACAAATTTAGACACCAACAACCCAAAGATGGATTAGAAAGCATAAGAGGTACACTGAAGACCTTTTTGACTTATTTATTCCATATTTCCAGGTCCCAGAGTGAAAAGGGAAAATGTCTGGTTGATGATTGAAGAGGTAAACTAGTGAAGCACATATCAACAGTTCACAATCAATCACTGAATACATGTCATAAAGTACAAGGCCTTCTTACCTGGCAATTATACAGCTAAAGTAGATCATTCAAAAAAACCGAGGGCAGTATTATTGCTGCAAGCATAATATTTGACAAAAAATGTTAGAACCAATTTAAACAAAATATATTCAAATCAAATTAAAATTTTAGAGATGCAGAGCATCTATCTGGACATGAGCTTTTTGTTGGACTGTAACAAATAGAACTCTAAACGCAGTAAATTACTCAACTGTTTTAAACCTTGGAACAGGAATTCTGTATTCTTTTTTTTCAAGACATAGAAAACCTTTTCTAATTCATTTCTCTCAAACTGAGAGTCATTTTCTTCTCTATGTGGAACACGTAATAAAAACACTCTTCATTCAGTTTATCTGGGGGGAAGTGATCTTGAAATTACACATGCATTTAAATAAAAAAAAATCTATGAATGATCTTACTGATGCTCTTATATTATACTTAAATGTCAGGGAACTCCAACTTCACAATTAGCATTAATGAACTCATATGCTGTAGTGGTTAAGGTAGAGTTATACCAGAATCATATATACAGCAATATAACTCTCCTCTTATTGAAGACCTAAGTACCCTTTACTTCGGTTACAGCTATTCAGTACCACTTCTTACACCTGAGAATGGGATATTGTTTAAAAAGCAAAATAACTCAGTAATAGCAAGCAGTTAGAATTCATGCTCAAGGATAATTGGCACCCAAATGAACATGGCCTCTAATCAAGGAACCTGGGTGCCCACCTGCTGGGGACATGTGAGTCAGTCAGCCTGCTTTTTAGAATTCTTAGGAAGAAGTTGAAAGGAAAAAAAACCACTAATATTTTATGAAGCACTCACCATGTGTCAGGTGTCTGAAATTATCTCATTTAAGCCCTTTTTACAGGTGAGGAATCTGTGACACAGAGCTTCTCAGATCACATTACAAGAGACTTCCATCCTGTCTTAAAAAGAAAACAAAAACAATACTATGATTGTAGTATATTGTGCTTATCTGCTCATGAGGCTCAAACAACTAATACACATGCTTGATGTGGGGGAATTCTTAACATTACATTCTATCCTTTCAGCCACTGTTCCAAATTATTGATTTTGCTAGTGAACTTAACAAGTGGGTGAAGTATTATGGGTTATATTGCAATCTGTCTCAACACTAATACAGGAATTGCCTGAATGTGGTGGTTACCATAACTTCCAGTGATGCCTACCTGCAGTAGCTAATTTGGTATTTGAAGACTTAAAAATCTATCCTACAGGAATGCACAAGGGTATATGTGCAATATGTATGCGGATTACAGCTTTATTTGTAATACTGAAAATTTGAAGTAAAGTAAATATCTAACAATAATGAAATAGTTAAATAAATTATAGTGCAATCAAATCATGGGATACTATATAACCATCAAAAATAATTAGTACTCAGCATTAGTATCACCTCCTTTCAGGCAGAGAAAACAACTTGGGCCAAGTCCTTGAGGTTAGAAAGAACTTGATAAACCCAAGGAACTGAAAGAAGGGACAGTGAGTAAGGTGCCTTATGGATCATGGCCTTGTGAAAGTTTATATTTTGTTGTAAGTACAGATAGGAACCACTGAAGAGTTAAAGGGGGAGTGGTATGATACGGTTTCAGTTTCAGAACATTCATTATGGCAATCCATGGAAAACAGATTGATTGATGAAGTGTAAGAGTAGAACAAGGAGTTCCTTACAAAACTATTACGTCATCTATTTGGTTAGAAGTCCGGATAGTGGTTATCGTTCAGGGCTAGTGTTTAGAAGGCAGCATGAGGATTGCTTCTGGAGGGCAGGAAATGTTCTGCTTCTTTTCTGGGTACTAGCTATATGGGTTACAAATTAGCATCTATGTGATAGACTTTTATGCCCTTACACAAGTTCAACATCATAACTGGTATACCTTTTGTCGGGCCTCTGGATCAAAACTCTTTAACAGAGTACAAAATAAATGGCAGAGAAAAGGCCATAGCAAAATAAACCATCCAGTTTGCAAGATAGACTCAATTCAGGATGGAAAGGTAGATAACTCATTGGCTGATCAGGTTTTAAAGACAATATCTTTAAGGGAAGTTGTTATAACAAATTAAAATTGAATGGAATAGCATGAATAGGGTATATATATTTCATTATCAGGCTATAAATGATATTAAATATACTAGCGTGCTTTTTCTTCATTCTGGTAAATGTGGGTGAAACTAAAGTTTCTTTGGTAGCACTGTTACTCACCTTTGACAGATGAAGAAAGGGGATACCTATAAATGTAATATAGAAATGCATTCTTGGCTCCTGTATACATTCTCTGATCAAATGCTGTATCTCTGAAGGGTAAATAATTGACAGAGTAACCTCACAGTTGACTTGGGTATAGATTGTAGGTTTGCAATGTGGTTTATACATGGATCTGCATTATGGTTGGAATAAAATCACTAAGCCAAGCTTATTTGGGGCGTTAGTCACATATTTTGAATCTGATAATAGAAAATACAGTACGAGTAAATGGGAGAATGATGTCACCAAGGGTTACTTCATAATTAGTATGTTTAAATTCCTATTCTGCATTTTTAATTAAAATGACAAAAGGGTTATTGTAGAGGGTAGAATTCTAAGATGGTCCCTAAAATTCCTGCCTCCTGATGTGTGCACTGTGCATAACCTCCTCCTCTCCTCTCACGTGTGAGGGACTATGAATATGGTGAATTTTACTCTCGTGATTAGGTTACTTTATATGACAGAAGTGAAGGGATTTTGCAGATGTAATTAAGGTTTAAATAAGTTGACTGGGTTAATCAAAAGGAAGATTTTCCTAATCTTGTGACCCCTAAAAGATACTGGGCCCTTTCTGAGAGAAGAGATTCCAGGCATAAGAGGCATTCTCCTGCTGGCCTTGAAGAAATGTGCTACCACTAGGTCCTACCATGTTAGTCCTACATCAGCATGGAACTAAATTCTGCCACAACCTGAATGGGTTTGGAAGAGGACCCTGAGCTCCAGATGAGATGCAGCTGATCAACAACTTGATCAACAACTGAGTCACAGGACTAAGCAATGCTATGCCCAGACTTCTGACCTACAGATCTGTGAGAAAGTAAATGTCTCTTGTTGTCAGCTGCTAAGTTTGTAATAACTTGTTACCCAGCAATAGGAAACTAGATTTTCAAAATAATCATTTGATTTATTATGTTGAATAATGTTATAAAAAATATATACCTGAACAGTTCTAATTTAAATATCAGGAAAAAAAAAATATTTGTCTTAAAGTTGTACTGACTTGAAATCACCTGCATTTTCAGTTTTTAAGACATTTATGAATATCTTCAGTTAAGTAATATGTATAACCAAAGAATAGATTTTGATTATGGATTGGTGATTTGTGATGGAATACACTAAAAGCATTCAATGTTGATTTTTCAAAAAAAGCATTTGCTCATTTCATAGGAAACTGAAACCTTGCATGGCATCTCAATACATTAAAAATTATAAAATTGTATAAAGTTATACAAATAAAAATTTATAAAATTATAAAATTATTAAAAAGTAGAGTTTGGCAATGTTCTCCACAAATGGATCTCAATAGTTTTCCCAACTTGTGGTCTAACCTCACCTGGTTCTCTAATGTTTTCTAAGCACACACCATTTATTCCCCTTCTCTGTGTTTTTGCTC
>JAQZBX010016320.1:0-36612 GCA_029593785.1 Cabassous unicinctus | reverse complement strand
AATGGCTGGCGCTTTTATCCAATCAGTTGAATGGCTTAAAAGGGGAAGTGATTTCAACATTCAGAGAGAATTTCCCAGCTCTTCGTTGGACAGTCAACTTCTCCCAGAAACTCATCAACGACCCTTCGTTGGACTTTCATCGGAGCCACTGGTTTGCAGCCTGCCTGTGGAGCCTGGACTTGTGCATCCCCACGGTTGCATGAGAGACTCTTTTAAAATCTCATATTATTGACGGATATCTCCTGTTGATTCTGTTTCCCGAGAGAACCCTGACTAATACAACATCAAATTCTAGTTCATCTCCCATAGGAGTGTGGCCAGCATTTGTGTCGATTTCCCTGAACGTTCTGTGAAAGTTAGGCTATGGGCTTAACTAGAATACGTAGACAACCTTTAGATTTAGGGAAAGAGTGACCATATTACCTTAGAATTCCTTTATTTCTGACCCAAACAAAATACTGATATATTTTATTTTACTTCAGTTGTCTTGCATTTATATTTCACATTTAACTTTTTAATTCATCTAGGATTTATATTATGCCAAAAATATCTATTTTGTTACAACTAGCCAATTTCCCTAGTAATCATTAAATATTCACGTTTGCCATAGATTTTGAATATTTTCATCTTACCAAATATGCTAGAGAATCTTTCGGTACCATCAATGCTATTTCATTGATCTGTCTGCCAATTGCTTATCAATACTTCACCTTATCAGTTATTATAAAGTTTTGATATTTCCACCTGTAAGTCCCTAGGAGTATTCTATTTTTAAAAAACCTGATTTTTTTATTCTTCCATGTAAACTTTAGAAACAGTTTCTTAAGTTGCTAAAAAGGTCTTGATGATGTTGATAGAATATCATTAAAATTACGTTAATTTGGAATTAAATCTATTCAGTTTACCATTTCTGAAACATGATAGAATCTTACTGATGTCTATCTTACTAACCGGTCTATTTTATTCATCTCTTATGAGGTTTTCTTTTCTCCAGTTGATTTTCAAAAATAGGTGTTTAAAGTTACCTAATAACATTTTTATTTGCAACAATTGCTATTTATTTTTACCCATTTTTAAATCATGGATTCTTTTAAGTATGCCAGAAAACTACTGAGAATATAATGTCAAACACTAATGTACCGACCACTCTGAGATAATGACTATTAACATTTTACCATATTGTCTTCAGATACTTTAAATAAATAAAATTGTTATGTATGTAATTGTAGTTCTCTGTGTACTTCTTTGCAATTCCATTACCTACTCTCTCCCCTCCTCTCAAGAGAAAGAACAACTTTGTTGAAGTTAGTATTGTTTTATAACTTTACTACATGGGTATGCATACATAAAATGTATAGTTTTGTCCTGTGAATTTTAAAATATGCATATTATAACTATCATATATATACACATTTCATATTATAAGCATTTTTCAAATTGCTTCTTTCAGTTAATATATTTTTGAGCCTACCTTGGTACTTGTAGACCTAATTCATGTTTTAAATGCTGTGTAGTATTCCTGCATTTGACAATTAATTGATCTGTTCCTATATTGATGAATATTTATGCTCTTTCCAATATTTACTTTCAGTCTTTTTGAACTATTTTATTTTAGGTCTATCTCTCAAATATAGACTATAGCTAATTTTAAAAATTTCATGTGATAGTCTGTATCTTAAAATAGCTGAATTTAATCCATTTATAGTTATAGTGATTACAAATATATTTGAATTTATTTTCCCATCTTATTTTGCTTTCCATATACATGATTTTCCCTGATTCTCCTTCCCTCTTTCTCTCTTTTTACCTCCTCTCCCTTTCTTTCTTGACTTCAGTCTTTCCCTTTCTCCATTCTTAACTCTATTATATTACATTTTCTTCATTCCTTTTCAGCCTTTTTCTTGGCTGATTTGGAAGCATTGTCTACAAATGATGATTTTTTTTCCCGCTTATTTTCAGTAGTTATGGTTATTATTTCCATTCTGCTGCTAACGCATTGTTCAGAGCTTTCAGGCAGTGTGAATAGTGAAGCCCATGAGCGCTAACATCGTAAAGATTTCATTTAAATCCTGGATCTGCCACTTAATAGCTCATGACTTTGGGCAAGTTGTATTATGTTTTTGAATTTTAATTTCCACAACAATTTTTATTTTGTAGATGTGTTTTGACTGGGAGAAATGGTATATGTAAAGTACGCAGAAGAGTGTGTGGCATTTAAATGGTAGCATTTACTTTTGTTGTTTGTTTTAATCAACCCTGTCTTATATCTAATTGGAATGAGGCAGTTCATGGCTTTAAGTTATTTTTCCTTTCTGACTCAAATAATTCCACTCCTAGAATGCATCCTAAAGAATTAACCACAGCTGAAGCAAAGCTTTATTCATGAGAATGTCTCAGTATTGTCATTACTCATCGTGCTGGAATATTCTGGCAGGAAGAGGACACTGGGGGAGCGAGCTGACCTTTTTTCCGAGTGCACACCTGAACCTATGCCTTTAAACCAGGAATAATTAGACATGGTTCTAGCCATTGGCTGGAACCCACTTGCTTCTCACCTGCTCCTTTTCTAACTCCATTTCTCATCTTTGTGACCTCATGACCTCTGGCCTGGATTGAGTCTTTTGTGGACCCCAGAAAATTATGCTCTTAAGTTAACCCATTCCTGTGCATGGAAGCCTGTTGCAGTGGGGCCTTTTGGTTAGATTCAGTTAAGGGACCTTTTGATTAAATTATGGAGCCCAGGGTGGGTCTTAGTCCTTTTACTGAGTCCTTTGAAAATGGAGGAGACACACAGAGAAAGTCAGCTGCCGTTTTACCCTGTCATGTGAGAGAAGACTCCAGGATAGTCTACAGCTGCAGAAAGACAGAAGGATAGAGAAATCCTGAAAGGCTGAGAGAGAGGCTGGAGGCTGGAATCAGCTGCAGCCCCAAGCAAGGAGAAGGGAGAGAGAAGCCTGATTGCCCACAGTTGAGCTCCAGGAGAAAGTGAGCCTGGAGGGGAAGGCAGCGACCTTGGCAGAGACAGGTCTTCATTTTGCCTTCTCATGTGGCATGACCTCCAGGATTGTCAGCTGACCTTGGTGAGACAGGATTTCTGATGATGCCTTGATTTGGATATTTTCACAGCCTTGGAACTGTAAGATTTTCCCCTAATAAATTCCCATTATAAAGACCAACCCATTTCTGGTATTTTGCTCCCAGCAGCTTTTGCAAACTAAAACAACCTCTTAGCTCTATCACCATTTTGAGTATTGTTTTGCCCCTTTGGGCCTGATGACCTTTTTGTTGTGTTTTAAGAAAAACTTCCTCTTGAGAAGAAATAAGTATAGTGGTTAAGAGCACAGACTTGAGAGCCAGACTTCCTGACTGTAAGTCTCAGCTCCACCACTTACCACTAGCAAGACCTTGGCCAAATTACTTAATATCTCTAAGCTTCAGTTTCCTAACCTGTAGAAGGCAACAGATGAAAGTAACATTAAAAATAGTTGGTTTGAGATTTAATGACTTTATATATGTAAAGTGCTTAGAACAAAGTCTGCACATAAAAGCTATTTAAATATTATCTCTTATTATTTCTTCTCTTGGCTGCCTCAGGGCTGCTAAGAACATCTCTAAATCCAAGTGGAGCCCTAAACCTAACGCCAGCCTGCCGTGGCCCCTGTGGGGGCACCATCACACACCATACACTCACCAAGGCCAGTGGCTTTTCATTTAGCAGCCATGTGGGAGTACAAGAATGACACAAAACCTCAGCCAAGGTCAATATTGGTATATTTCATGCAAACTTCTGCCAGTCCTCCATACCTGTCTTTCTTTTTGACCTTGGAAGTGAGAGCACATTTGCCATCAGCAGTATCCACACTCTTTCTGTGTCTGGTTTCGCCTACCTTTTGAAATTCATGATTGCATGACCCTGGATGTTCCAAAGGAAGCGGATTTGCAAAACTGCAGAGCATTAATCTAATGAGGAAAGAACATTTGCTTACTTTCTAAACAAAATATGGTCCAGGGAAATCTGCCCAGGATATGAAACCACTTTATTGACTGAGCTCTGTATAATCCTCAGTGTATTTTTCCACTTTTGTGCCTGGTGATTTTCTCTGAAAGCTGAGGGTGCCGTGGCTATCATGAATGGCATCTGTCTCACTCATCTGATAAAAAAGTATTTGTTTGTAAGGGCTTTTTAAAATTTATTTCTTGGTTTTATAAAACAAAACCTGTGTGCTACTTTTATAACAGAAATAGGATGTTCTTGACAATTCCAGAAATTTGAGAAGCTTATTGTTTGAGAAAAATGGTCATTTTAAGGTATATTTACTTGGGTTCCTTTAGAAATTAACTTTTAAAGGTGAATCTAGGAGAAAATGGGGCCATATTGGTTTTCTCTTTTTATTCATAATAATCTCTTTGTTTTATAAGTGAGGAGGCCTTGAGGGTACAGCACACCTCAGAGATGTGGAGGTTCAAAGAACAAAAGGAGCCCCTGAAACTTGTAACTCTGGGGCTTGCCAGATGCCTTTCTTCTTCCATTCACTTTTCCTAGCAGCAGGCATATCCTGTTCCTAGATCCCTATGGTAGACTGAGTTATGTACCCCAGGAAAAAACCATGTTCTTCATCTTAATCCATTCCTGTGGGTTTGAACCCATTGTAAATAGGAACCTTTTGAAGATGTTATTTTAGTTAAGGTGTAGCCAGCTGAATCAGAATGGGTCTTAACCCAGTACTGGAGGCTGTAGACAGAGAAAACCATTCAGGAGAAGCTGGAGGCCCGATGTCAGTGGGGACCCAAAAGAGAAGGAAGAGGGCATTGCCGTGTGATGGGAAAGCCAAGGATCGCCAGCCAGCCAGCCAGAACACTACCAGTCCTGGGAGGAAGCAAGCCTTCTATCCTCCGAAACCGTGATACAAATTAATGTTGTTAAAGCCAACCCATTGTGTGATATTTGTCATAGCAGCCTGGGAACTGAGACAGACCCATTTTCATTACAGATTTCTTTGGTGGAACTAGTGTTTGTGCTAATAAAAAAACTTCGGATTTGCTAACCACTGAACTAATAATCCGAATAACTGAAGTTGGATTTTCTGTGTAACTGACTACAGATCTTTCCTTTTACAACTCATATTTAAAATCCTTCTATATGTAGTTGGAAGAGCAGTGGTCTGGTCACCAGAAGCCTTGGGTCACAGTTCTGGCTCCCTGCTGTTAAGTCTCCAAAGGCTCTCATATCTCTAGGTCTCCATTTTGTACTCTAATAACTGAGGCGGCAGAAAATAGGATTTCAAAGTTCCCTTCCAAGTCTCTAATTCTATGTCGTATTTACATTTTTCCATACTTGCTGACCCAAATTTAGAAGATAACTAAATATAATTAAATAATTTCACTATAAGGTAATTATATAATTCATTATGTTCAATATCATATAGTGTAACTCATCCCAGTAACTATTTCAGTAGCTGTAGAACAGGAGTTGAAGAAGGCATAGGGGATTGTGCTGAATATTTACTGATAGAGGGATGTTACTCAGAGGAGGGGAAGCCCCACATTCACCACCATATGGCCTTTAATACCTTCAATAAGCTCATTGCCTTGACATTTGCCTGTTTTCATCTAACATTTAAATACAAGGAAAAGCATCTGGGTCATCGGGTTTCTAGTAATTGAGTCTTTTCTGTGGTCATTTGAGTTGGTATTAATGGATTTATCAGTTGGCAAATGGTGATGAGGAAAGCAGGAGGAAGGGAGAGGGTGTACAAGGGAGGGGGGAAGGTTAACCTTCTTGATTTAGCTTAGACAACATACGTACAAGACCAAACGTGTCAATTTGTGGACTATCTGATATGAATCCAAATACCCTATAGGCAGAACCTTTGAAAGAGCTAAAGCTGCATGTATAGCAATAACAAATAATTTAACATCTAAACTGGGATCCTATTTATAATTACATTGGACAACAGGTGTAAACTAGAATCTCCTAAGCAAATCAAGAGTTATAATCACTCTGGTTCTTCAAAATATATTTTCTTCTTGGTTCATCTTAGGGAAATGGGAAGCTTTCGAATTCTCTTCTGTAGCATTCTGGTATGTAGGGGATTCTACAAGGCAAAACTCAGTTCTATCCAGCCAAACACCATTGTGTAGTCTACAGGTGGACTACGCTTCCCAGCCTCCTTTACATTTAGGTACACTCGTGTGACTAAGTATTGGACCCTTTATGCCCTTTTACTTTTTGGTTTGATGCACACAGCATGGGGGCCTTAGAAGTCCTAAGTTGCAGGTAGCAGACCCACAAGAAGGAGACTGGACCCTGAATTGGGGAACTTTATACCAATCAGGAAAACCAATTTGAGATTTTACATGTGTGAGAAATAAACTTGTACTAAGCCTTTGTGATTTTGGAGTTCACCTGTTAGATAGAGCGACTATCATTATCTTAACTATGTTTCATAAACTTCTTGGAAATGCCAAACTATTTTCAAGTCTCTGCCTACTCCTAATTTAAACCAAGCTTTCTGATGATAGGAGGCTTATGCCTTAATGTGCAATGACATACATTCATTTTTCAACACTACCCTTTAAAGACCACTTATTAGGAATAAAGCACTGTCCTAGGCATTAT
This sequence comes from Cabassous unicinctus, assembly GCA_029593785.1. Classification (NCBI taxonomy): domain Eukaryota; kingdom Metazoa; phylum Chordata; class Mammalia; order Cingulata; family Chlamyphoridae; genus Cabassous; species Cabassous unicinctus. Next base: position 29,993 of record JAQZBX010016320.1, on the reverse strand, counting down.
TCATACTATAAAAATGAACCAACTGCTGGGACAGTGGTTCCCAAATGCAGGATGTTGATGGGATACATCAGAATGTTTCTGGGTGTTCCATTCCTAAAGAAACTCTAAATATAATTTTAAAAACTATTATACATATAAAGCTCTACTAGAAGAAAGAGAGACATGCCATGACAGGGCCCTTTCTACCCATGAATGTCTAATTCCTCTTCCCGGACAATTCAAATATCTCACTCTTTGACATGGGTCTTCATGCATAATCCCTGTCCCTCTAAGTAGGGTTGGTGACTCTTCCTTTTGTGTCCCCAGTATACTTTATGTCTTTATAGGATTTATCCTATTGCATTACAGATGCTGTGTAACAGATATGTTTTTTACAGTTGCCAATCTCGTATTTACAAAATGCATCATTATTTATTTCTTTAAAGTAAAACAGAAGATGAAACCTTTGTCCATTCTCACATTTGCTGCTACTTTAGACTATCAAATTGGAATTTTCTTTCTTTGTGGAAACAAGGTTTACCTCTCCTTACCTCCCCTCTAGACAGGCATATGCTCACTAGCATATATCATCCTTTCCATATCTTATGGACCCACCAACCTAGCCCTCCTGTTCTTTGCATAATGGCAGAAAAGAGTCTTAGTTAACCTTTAATATGAACTCATCATTACTATGTTTCTTTATCCTGAGTCCTATTGTGTAATACTCCAGTTCAAGATTTTGCCTTCCCTCTTCTCTCCAAAAGATATGCACATTCTGAGGGACAAATGTAATCAGGCACCTCTTCCAAGATCATTAGCTTCTGTCCACATGAGCTTCCAATGAGTTGTGACAACCATTAGCCTTTGGTCACTGGCCCTTAGCCACACTTCAGCCATTCTAGAATGTTCATCTCCTTCCCCTCTATCTAGTTTCTCTTTGTCTTTCTCAGCCCACTTGTCCTCCTCAAATCCAACAAGCCACTCAACCACTTCTTGATTTAACTCAGGGGAATGGGAAGCTTTCAGATTCTCTTCTGTATCACTGTGGAATGTGGCAGATTCTGCAAGGCTTACCTCAGTTATATACACTCAGACACCACACTCTGTCTTTGTTATTCTATTGCTCGGGTACCAAGTTGGGTCCAAGGCTATTCTTCAAGGCCCCCATGATTACCCTCTGCTCTGGAATCCCTTCAAACTTGTCGGGAGTTTGTATCATGGCTTCTGTTATTATGGCCTCTACCATAGATCTCTCTGTAACTTGACTCTCAAGCCTATCATTGCCTTTTCTAAAAGTGTTAGGAGCCTATTTTGGAACTCAAAGCCAATAATTCTGTTTCTTTTTCTCAGTTTTCCTCCCCTGAGTGTAGCAAGCTATGGCTGGCAACTCAATGGCTGGGAAAAAATTAAGTAAAAAACAGATCACAGAGAAAACAGTTCGCTGCTGATCTGGAATATATTAGCTTGGAATATATTAAAGACAATTCTTTCTTTCTTATTGAACTGTGAACCTCTCGAAAATAGAGACCCAGAATAGGTACACAAATATAGTGAGTACATTCTAAATATTTGTTGATTGATTGTATTGAAGTGAATTAATTTGTATACAGAATACTAAGAAACTTCAGAGATGATAAAGCCTTCTTCCAACTGTCGGGATCGTGATAGGTTTCAGGGAGAAGGTGGTCTATGAACAGATGCTTGAATAATATATTTAGGACATGTAGTAAAGAAAATGATGTTCCCGAAAAAAAAAAATAAACTGAGCACATGACACTTGTAAACATGAGCAGTTAGTTCAGTTTGACTAAGTTATAAGGTCAGTCAGTGGGAAGCAAATGCCTAAATTTACTTCAGTTCAAAAATATTTATTGGACACCTTTTCTGGCAGGAAAACAAACCTATGAAAAGGTAATTTAAGGAAACAGTATATGTGATAAGGCAGACGTATGTAAAGAATGCTATGAGAGCAAGAGAAGATTCCTAAAGGAGACTGGAGTGAGTTTTGAAAAACAGGTGAATTAACCACACCACAGAGGGCATTGAAACCAACCAGGACACTTGCACCTTATGGCGTGATCAACAGGGAGCCATTGAAGAGTTATTGTGGTGAGCCTTGAATGATGGTCAATAATGAATTTGGACATCGTTTTATGAATTGTTGGAAGTCATTAAATAACACTCTTAGGCAGAGGAATCTTAATAGGAGGTAGGTGTGGGGACAGAAACAAGGAACATGGAGAGAATGAGTGCAGTTCTTATGCAGTTGTAATTGCCCATTTAAGAAATTATTGAGGGCCTCTGTCCAGCTTGCATTTAGGCAGTGTAAAGGTGCAAGAGAGAATGGCTTAGAGCCAGAGGACATGTAGGATCAATGTCTTAACTCCTTGGCTATTGGGGAGAAGTGTGTATCAGTTGGGATTAGTTTCAGCTGTGAGTGACAGAACATTCCAAACACAACAGAGATTTATTTCTCTTTTGTAACTGTTGGAAGTACAGGGATCCCCAGGCTTTAGAGATCCCAGTTCCTTTTGTCTTGTTCTTGGAAATGAGTCTTTTGCTTCATAGTTCAAGATGGCACTTGAGGTCCAGCCATTGTGTCCACATTCTAGCCTGCAGGTAGGGGTGAATAGAGGCATGGCATTTCCCTTTAACAACACTTCCTGGAAATCTAACACACTTCTCTAACATCTTATTGGTCATGATTTAGTAGCATGTCCACACCTAGCTATAAGGGAGCTAGAAAAACAGAGTCTTTATTCTGAGAAGTCATATACCCTGCTAAACACCAGGGCTTCTGTTGCTAAGGAAGAAGGGAAAGAGGATACTGGGGGATTATTAGCATATTCTTTGCCATAGGGGCAAAGGAGAATTGTTCTGATCATGAGTGTCTGGAAAATAGCGATACTCTATTTAGCAGGCTGCTGGAAAGGTAGATCTGGGTGGAACTGGACTGAGAAATCCAATTGAGGGACATAAATCTGTATCATCCTTATTGAAGTAGTCACTGAGATAGGTAGAATGATTAAATCTTCCTAGCTACAGCTCTCTAGATAATTCAAGTTTCAAACTTTACTCTGGTCTTGGTTATCTAAATAATGGAATTCTAGTTTGCCTTGTCTGGACAGCTCAGATATTCTCATAATTCATTGGCTCTGCCACTTATAAACTATGTGACAGCACCTGTCCTAGAATGCATGCTCAGCACATAATGAGTTGATCAAAATCTGAATGAAGGACAAAAAGATGCTGAGCTGATGATATATTAAAAATAATAAATGAAATCACTTGCTTTTCCCTAAGGTTTGCATCTGGCCTTACGTTCCACCTTGGCTAACTGATTCCAATGGGTCACTGTGCTTCCCCTGCAGCCCCGTTGGGCATTGGGCTTTGTCTGGTCTTTACCCCAGCAAAGAACACAGGTTCCATGCATGAACTCCCTGGACCAGTCATTTTCCTGTTTTTGTCTTCAAGTCTCTTGCTCTGTTCCTGCACGTTTGTCGGTGACTGCTCGCTAGTGTCATGAGAGTCTTCTGGGCTCGTGAACTCTCCCTTCATTGGGCAAGGCTATCGTCTTCCTTCCACAAGTGGGCTCTGGAGGTTTAGAGGATAGAATGTGCCGAATGTGCTTCTTTAAGTCAGATGATGATGATGATGGATGATGATGATGATTCAACCAGATTCAAGGAAAATTGTATTACAGCTTCAGGTTTTCTTCTCTGAGAAATTTTCTACTTTTTTTCTTTTTGCTGTACTCCCTTTCTGCCGTTGGCTGCAATACCTACCAGCCAATACCACCACCACTAACACCAGATGATAAAAATAATGGATGCCATTTATTGAGCACAAAGTATCGTTTTAGAACATTAACATATTTAGCCCTTTTAACTGTCCCGGAAGGTAGTTATTCCCATTTTTTAGATAATGACACTGAGCTTTTAAAAAGGTGAAATAATTTGCCCAAAGCCATACAGTTAGCAGGACATTTGGGATTCAACTCCAGGTTGCTGTGTATTTTCTATCATTTCACACTGCCTCTCAAAACAGACCGACTATTCCACTTGATTCCTTTCTCTTCATTTGACTTAGCATTGCTGAATTCAAGCTTAACAGAGAGGAAGAAGATTTTAGTCTCATTCAAAGCTACTTGCTGGGATTGAAAGTTTTGTGTGAAGAAGGTTAATCCCACAATTGACAAATCCATTGATTTTAGTTTCTTATCAACAATAGTTCAAAAGTGGATTCATTATATAGAACCTTTTTAATATTTTGAATACAACACATACATTCTCCTTGTTGCCGTGCTTTGTGTGAGGCTGGGTGAACTTGGACATGGACTTGAACTCTGGGGTCTGAAGTTTCATTCATCTGTTTTAAAAAATGAGCAGACCCTACTACCAAATTGAGTGACAGTATTCATGAGGAGTACATTTATACCTGATCCATGCTGATAAATAATCATAAAAATATGGAACTTGAAATAATGCCCTGACTTTGATGAAATTTTCTTCTCTTAAATGCTTGATGGAAGAGAATCATTCATTAGAGTTGCAGTGCTTCTTCATGAGTTGTTCATTTGTTAGAAGTCAAAATCATTTTTAAATGGGATAGCATTTTTCTATTATTTGATTTGATGCTACCCCCCAAAGTTTTCCTTCCAAACATAATCATTTTATATTGCTGTGACAATGCAAATTGTTATAATTTTTTTCAAAGTAACTTGACATATATTTTTATGTACTTTCTTTTTTCTTTTTTTTTTTTTTAAAGGCAAAGGATTCTTTTTTTTGAATGTTCACCCACCCGAAATGGCTCCCTCATCTGTCTGCTCATTGTCTGCTTGCTGTGTCTGCTCACTATGTCTGCTCTTTGTCTCTTGCTGCTGTGTCCACTCATTGTCTGCTCATTGTGTCTGCTCGTTGTCTCCTTGTTTTGTTTAGGAGGCACCGGAAACTGAACCCGGGACCTCCCATGTGGGAGGCGAGTGCCCAACCTCTTGAGCCACTTCCGCTTCCTGTTCATTGTGTCTGCTTGTTGAATTAGCTCATCGCATTAGTCCATTGTGTCTGCTCATCTTCTTTAGGAGGCATCATAAACTGAACCTGGGACCTCCCATGTGAGAGGCAGGTCCCCAACTGCTTGAGCCACATTGGCTTCCCTATGCCCTTTCTTTTAAGTCCAATTTTGGTAGTCTGTGCTAAAGAAAATTTATAAAGGATGGGGGAAGGGAGGTAGAGAAGGGAGATGCTCTGGACATTCAAAGGTTAACTGCAATATTAAAACAACCATATGGCCAATGGGAAGGGAATAATTGGTTAATTATGGCATATCTACTCAAAGCACTGTTGTATGCTCATTAAAAATAAAAATGGGTAAAACCTCACGAAGTACTATCTAGTGAAAGAAACAGAATACAAAATTATAGCTTTACTCTTACAGCTAGATACATTGGAGATGATGTTTTCTTTTCTTCCCTTTCTTTTGAGTTCCACTATTGTTATTGTTTGTTACACTTTTTTTCAGTTCTAAGGACTATTTAATATCAGATTTATTTCAGTGAAATAGTGGAGATTAGTCTAAAGGGTGGATATTCCTATAAAACTTGTGAATAGCATTTTAAATGGAACTTTCAATGTCTTTCTCCCATTCCTAAATTTATTGAGCAAGGTACACCTATTATATGTGTTGCATTATTACAGACAAGAGAATATTTGCCCTTGAGATATTTTTTATTTAGTCAGGAAAATAGGGCTAATAGAAAAGTACAAATTAAACTAATAAAGAAATGGTCACCACCAAGAGGAGACTAAGGAAACATGATGACTAAATGTAATTTGTTATCTTGGATGGGATCCTAGAACAGAAACAGGAGATGAAGTTAAACACTCAGGAAATCTGAGGAAAGTATGGACCTTAATTAAAATAATGTATCAATTGATCAATTCATTAACTGTGATAAATGTACCTATATTAATAATATAAGTAAGTTGTTAATGGGGAAACTGATCGTTTTATATATATACATATATATATATATGTATATATACACACACACACACATAGATATATAGACTCTGTATTTCTCTGTGGTTTTTCTGTAAATCTAAACCTATTTTAAAAGAAAAAGTTTATTAATGCATATAGTATACATATGAGGTATATATAAAAGAGAAAGAGAGCGCACGTGTGCACAGTAAAATAAAGATACAAGGAATGGCACTGGGCTACTCTTTTCTCTTCTGTGCCTTTTTTTTCTCCAAACTTACTGGGTTCTCCCTCTCAATTTCATTTTGGATTTTCCTCCTCAACTCATCCTCTAAATATGGAACATCCCGCAGCTCTATCCTGTGTCCCTTCAGTCTCTCTCTACATTCTCACTGTCTTCCAGATGACCTCTTCTAGGCCCATGGCTTGAAATATCATCTGCATGTGAATCATAGTGCCTATCTCTTTTTGATCTCCCCTCAGAACTCATTTTATATTCAGCCTATTTGACATCTCTCCATAAATGCTCACTAGCCATCTCAAACTTTACATGGCCAAACAGAACTCTTGACTTCACCCCATGCCCCAAAGCTCCCCTCCATCCAGGCCTTCCCCATCATCTCAGTAACTGTCACCATACAACACTCAGGCAAAAAGATGGGAGTTGTCCTTGATCTATGCCTTTCATTTTCTTCATCCAGTTCATCAACACATCTTAGTCATTTGTCCTCTAAAACATGTAGTGTCCATTTCTATCTCCTTCAACACTGCCCTGGTACAAGACACCATCGTCTGTCTCCTGGAAACTACCCACGTCAGCAGGCCTCATCCCGAACCACTTTCCCCTGCACCTCTATGATTAACCCATCTTGGCCACTTTCATGTTCTAAATGCCTTCCTGTCTTCTTAGGGTCTGTGATTCTACTCAGATAATATTATCTTGATCGTCATGAAGCCAGATCTCTTTTGTCATTTAAATCTCAGATGAATGTCACAATCTCAAAGGCCATCTCTGTCATGTAATCTAAGGTGTTCTTCTGGTCACTCTCTATTACCTCATCCACATTCATTCTACCGCAAAGCCTTTCTCTCTATCTAATAGTTCCCTTAAAATCTGCCCCTCTCCCGAGATGGCTCCTTCATCTGTCTCCTTGTTGTTTCCACTCATTGTCTGCTCATTATTTCTGCTCGTTGTCTCTGCTTGTCATCTGCTTGTTGTCTTCTCATTGTCTCTGCTCATTGTCTGCTCATTGTTTCTGCTCGTTGTCTGCTCATCTTCTTTAGGGGGCACAAGGAACCAAACCCAGGGCCTCCCATGTGGGAGGTGGGTGCCCAACCACTTGAGCCATATCCACTCCCTGCTTTATTGTGTCTGCTTATTGCATCAGCTCATTGTGTCTTCTCATCTTTAGGAGGTACTGGGAACCGAACCTGGGACCTCCCATGTGGGAGGCAAGTGCCCAAGTGCTTGAACCACATCTGCTTTCTTCCCTTATATTTTAATTCAACTGTTTTTCTTAATTTTTTTGTCTCCTTCCTGTGGAATGTAGGGTCTCAGTGAACAGGAACGTTATTTGTATCCTCAATACCTCAATCATAGGTACTCAATAAATGTTTGTTGAATTAATGAATGTGTCAAATGAGGAATAGACATTAAAATTTGGAAATTCAGGAAATTGAGGGATTCCTTTGAAGTTGGAATAATCAAGAGAGGCTTCTTAAAAGCAGGAGAAATTGGTGAGGCTTTAAGGATTGAATATGACTAATCAAGTAATAGATAAAGAGGGAATTTTAGTTAAAAAGGGTAGAACAAAGTTATGGAGAGAACAATAAGCATGGCATACTTGGGGACAGCAGGGAGAACCAAAATTTATAAAGGATTGTGTGAAACGAGATCAGAAAGTTTGCAGAGATTCTAGAGTACCAGGCTGAAAATCAGCCATGTAAGGAATTTTTCTCTTGTTGATTTTCAACTACAGCTGTCGTTGAGTCTCTTTACCTTGATCATATTCTAAACCTTTTCAGTAAAGTAATATAGGCTGTTCTAAGATCAATTTTTTTATTTCCTTATCTCACAATACAAATAAAATTTTGACATCAGCTTGATTGCATCTGGCACAATGTGCAGAGTGATTATTTGTCATCTCCATCTTCTGTTCTTGGAACTGTTACTTTACCACCCAGTTAGTGAATTAAATCCTGGGTGATCTGAGTGTTTTGCCCAATTTTTATGCCAAGTGAGGGTCACATAGGGTGGAGGGACAGGAATGAGTTTCCTCCTTGTCCCACAAATTCAGAAAAAGTAGCAAATAGCAGAGACATATGGTCTTAATTATGACATTTCCTCCCCCTCCCACTTTTGCTTTTAAATATGACACATTGAGCTAAATAAAAATGGGTTTGCTAAGGCCCTGATTCACCCAGGCAGGGTATCAGCTCCTGGTGCCCTTCCATCTGTCAAGGGAGTATTGACCTGTCAAGCAGTTTGAAAACTCTTTTGTCCACTTGCCCATTGATCACAAATACAGGCAAGGAACCCACAAGTCTTTGGATATAAACTAAAACCTTTCTAGGATTATTAGAGCTGGGCTGCAAGTTCTTATAAGTATACAACTTCACTAAGGCATTTATCTATATTCACTATACCTTTATTGGTCATCTATTATGTGCCAGGCTTTGCAGAAATGATGGCACTTCAAAAATGAATAAGATACATTCTCTGACCTCAAGAAAGTCACAAGTCACCTTTGCAGCTTAGGCTGTTTGTTGTCTTGAGTCTTGTTCCCCTCCAGGTCAGGAGACCACTAGGATTTCCACTTGGAGGTATGTTGCAGTTGTGTTTTCTCTGAGCCTAAGTTACTTAAGTTACTTAGCTCTGTTTTGCAGATAATGATAGGGATTGAAAGGAAAAATAAACATAAATAGAGGAGAGTTGTGAAACAATCTCAAAATGATGTGAAAAGATTAGAGTGAGAAAATATAATTACTTTGTCTATGGAAATGGATGAGGTTTCTAGTAGTCATCCAGAAACATACTTTATGGACTTGTGGGAGGAATAAAAGGGGATCCCAGGAACTGTTCAAGTCCCTTTCATCAGTTTGGAAAACCCAGCTTGGAGTTGTGGGTGTTGTTTATACGAGGCCCCTCCAACTTTGATGGTTTAGCCTAGGATACGGGATGGGAGAGGCCACAGTGAATTTTACGCAGGCTCTGGTGGTCAATTTTAGGAAGTCTGGAAAAAGTTTATTGTTTTGCATGCTTTCTGCTGTGCTTATTGATTAGATATTATTTACATGTAATTGTAAAACCATGTATTTCAAAATTCTTTCTGATTTTCTCTTTCAAGTAGCTCATCTCTAAACTTTTGAGTAGGAAGCAGAGCTAGATGATAACATCCCTTACTGGCTGTAAGGCAGGGGTCAACAGACTACAGCCCATGAGCCAGATCCAGCCCTCTGCCTCTGTAAATAAAGTTTTGCTGGAATACAGCCTTGCCATATTCCATATTTACATGGCTGCTTCTGGCAGTATTGGCAGAGTTGAGTCATTGGTACAGAGACAGTATGGCCAGTGAAACCGAAAATATTTACTACCTGGCCCTTTACATCAAAAGTTTGCCAACTCCTGTTCCAAGACCCCCCTACTTTTAAAAGTGATGTCCTGTCTCTGTGCCTCACTTTCCTTATCTGGGCAAGAAGAGATTGGAGCAATTGAACTCTGCACTCTCTTTCAAAATCCTGAGATTCAGTGTGTTTTATTTTGAAATGCTCAGGTTCTGAAACCACCACAATGAAAAAAGAAGCCTAAAACTGAAATATGTTTTCTTTGCTATTCTGAGAAAGTTCCTTGCTATGTATGCCTCCTCATCTCGTAGGGTTCACAGCTTTTATTGTCAACGTGATATTTTTTATTAGACACCTGCATTTTTCCCAGGGGCTGGTTTTACTTGAGTAAAGAAATTTCCATCCGTAGGCAAAATGAAGCAGAGAAGGCTGCAGAAGCTAATGGTGCTCTCTGTTCATCGGTTTGTTCCGAAGAATTCATAATCAGCTTTACACTCACTGGAAATCAGATGTAAACAACAAGATAACTACCGAGGATCTGGCAGGCAGGCGTTAATATCGAAATCCAGTTCTTCTCTAGGTGCACCATCTGAAATACTAAAATAAGCCCCTTGTATTACCATAGCACAAGTTTACATGAGGTGCCTTATAAATGTGCCACCCTGTCTTTCTAAATTGCCCAGCAATATAAAGCCAAACTGAGCATACAAGAGTATTTGAAAACATATTTCCTAAAATACCTTCATTTTCTTCAACTCCAGCCTGCAGCTATCTTTCTCTCTCTCTTTTTTTTTAATTGATAGACATCAAATGGATTCGGCTCAGGCTGACTGATTTTTGGAGGGCGAATTTGGGTCCTTCACAAGGCATGTCAAAGAAAGCTAACGGAAACTCTGCAGTCCTATTGTTATTATAGGCTTCACTCAGATGGTCTCATGGTCCTGCTGCTTGCTAAAATCTTATATAATTCCACTTGTGAATGGATGCAAGAGCTGAAAAAGCAATTGCTAGAGCTGAAGAGAGAGTAAAGAATTTTACAACTTTCTTGGTTGATGGGAGGTTTTCTGTGATCCTTTAGTCAGTTGCAACACTCATAATTATCCAGGGGCTTCTGTTTCTTCTTTCCCTTAAGTGACATTTCATAAGTTGATGCTCCCTTCAGACCAAAAGGTCTTCCTCATAGGTGTGTGTGTGTGTGTGTGTGTGTGTGTGTGAGTGTGAGAGAGAGAGAGAGAATATGAATGTGTCTAAAAATCTGAAAGCCTAGTCATCTTATTCAATATTGTTTTAGGGTTAGCTTTCCCTTTTTCCCATCTTGAGGGCAAACATTTTCTCTCTCTTTTCCCTCACTGTTCTATCCTTTGGTTGAAATGGCAGTTTCTTAAGGATATTGTCAAATGATTGGGAAAAGTAGAAAAATATTTGAGTACATAATGGGGTAGCAAATGTACTCCCCACTACAATGCAAATGTAATATAGAGAAAAGATATATCCACTATTTATCTATAACACCCACCCTCTGATCAGTGTTCAACATAACATTTCACCCTACTTTGTTTAGCACATATGCATAGTGCTATAAACAATCCCTTTAGGTAGTGTTTGTCAACAGGGGTGTCTCTTCTGCCTGGGAGAATATTTTGGAAATGGAAGCACTTGAGATAGTTACAAAGAGAGGGGCTGCAATTAGCATTGATCAAGGGAGGCAAAGGCGCTCCATTCTCCGCAATGCATTCTATAGTCCCGAACAATGACAAATGATCCCATGTCCCATGTCTCATGTCCCATCAGGCATTCAGATGAGTGAAAAACTGGTTTGTAATAATCTGATCCTAGACTCAACTCCATTTCCATATGAACACAAAGTATCCCTTACATAGGTTTTTTAATGCTCCATTTGTCAACAATGTAGATACTGTGCCAAGAGTTGTTCCCTGTTTTTGGAAAATCACATCACTGAGAGCAGTGCCACTTAGAGTATTCTGGATTCTCCAAAACAGTACAATGGTATCATTTGTACCTGTTTCAATCAAGCAACCTACTACTTCATTTTATCTTCTAGTACATCATGCCCAAGCATTTACATATGAAAATAGATATCTCTTTATGTTATATCCCTCATATTTCTCCTTTATGTTGCATTGAAAGCATATTATTGATTAATTTTTTTGAAACTATGTGTGTAAATTAGGAGTCAACAAACTTTTTCAGTAAAGGGCCATATAGCAAATATATTTAGGCTTTGCAGAGCTTACAGTCTGCACTGCAGCTATTCACCTCTGCCCTTGTAGTGTGAAAGCAGCCATAGACAATGTGTAAATGAGCAGGCATGGCTGTGCTGCAATTAAATTGTTATTTATGAGCAATGAAATTTTAATTTCATATAATTTTCATGTGTCATGAAATAGTCTTCTTTTGATTTTTTTCAACCATCTAAAAATGCAGGACCCGTTCTTGGCTTATGGGTGGTACACAAACAGGCAGTGGGCCACATTTTATGGCTGGCGATACTTTGCCAATCCCTGTTAAGTGAATCATGCTGGAGCATTTACACATTGAAATACAGATCATTTTATCATAAATTGTATTCCTTTTATTTCTCCTTTATAATACAGTTAAAGTGTTATATTCACTTTTTTGAAATGGTATGTGGAAATGAAAGCAATAATTTTTGTAAAACAATATTGTAAAAAATTAAATGTAAAAAGAATTTTTTTTAGTAGAAGCCTTACTTGGAATAACAAAATGTACGTAAAGGAGTGTGGCTTTCCAAGCAGTTAGCTCTGAGAATGAATGTGTGGTTTAAATTGTTCAAGGATAGGCAGAAATCCTGAATAGATAACATGTGGTGAGTTTTGATAAAACCCAGAAGTTCCTGTACTTGCTAAGGAAAACCAGTCCTGGCTTATTTTCTATGCGAAGCTGTTAGGTGATGTCCCTTTGTTCATTGCTTTCCGTCTTTTAGAAATGTGAATCTTTTCCAGGCTCAGCACGCACTCCAGGCCTAGCAGAGCTAAGCTGAACTTTAGCTAAATGTCAGTTACTTTTTTTTCCCTTCAGTGAGTTATATTGTCTATGAAGGTTTTTCATTATATTCAAGGTGGGCATCACCAAATGTTTGTTGTAAAAAAGGGCTGTTAGGTCTCAGTGCTTTAAGTAACATCTGGTCTCAGGATTGTTAAGCCTTATGGATCTCCCTCTTGCCCTATGATGCCCCCAGTGAACTGGGGAGGCAGAGGAGGGGAGATCATATTGTGTCAAGGCCCAGAGAAAGAAGCAGAACTTTTCTGAACTCTGGGGAAACAGCTTTGTCTGAGCAGTTGGTGAAATCTGTAACCATGTACCTCTTGATCTGTTTATCTATTTGGTTAGGACTAAAGGCCTCCTTGCTGACTTCAAAGCTCCTTGGGTTTTCCTGGTGTCACAAATACTCCCGCCTCTATTGAATCTTCTAGTTGGCTCCCTGGCTTACCCCAGCTTCTGCTTTGAGATCATTTCCCCATTTGCCTGCTGCCCAGAGAGGGTCCACTGGCTTCTAACTCACCTGCCTTCAATGTCTTACCTCTTCTGAGTGCCATTGTGCCTCATGGAATGTCAAAGTACCAGGAAATCTAATGTACCTTGATATATCCATGCCCCAGGTTTGTGCTGGGCACCTTGAAAGGTGTTATCTTTCCAGAGCCTCAAATAGGATCTTTGTCCTTCTTTCATTGGTTTCTAAAATTCCCTAACTCTGCTGTCAGCTCTAAAAGGGATGGGCTTCTCTTTTACTTTTTCTATGTAGTAAATCCTCCTTCAACCACAGAGTTGGAAGCCTCAGGGGTCTTAATGTCAAAGGCAGAAAACGTATCTTCTCTACTCTGTGGGGAGACACTTGGAGCCATGCAATCTAAGCTCAATCAGGAGTTAAAAGAATTTAGCAAATCTCCCTCTATGCAAAGTCTTGCTTTCAAACCCATTGTCCTGTACTCATCCTCTCTAACTCAGAATGATGAGTGTGAAAGCTAAGCACTCTGAAGAGGGAGGAGTAAAATAGAACAAAATTCAAAGAAGGAAATTAAAAGTGAAAGCTTAATATTTGCTATGACAAGTATGGTGAAATCTATTTTATTTTTGTCTAGTGTGACTGAGAACTGAAATATGTATATAGTTTATGTGTCACTTCTACTTTGGGATGTACACTCATGTGTAATGGAGTTACCTCCATTCACCTGTTACCTGTTATAAATATCAAGGATTATCCCAAACTCACATCAGTATGAGATCACAGATTCCTATGATATTTCCCATTATCTTGGGTCCGCTCTTTTGCCTTATGGTTATTTGTATTGTTGTTTTCATTTTCTTGGGATCTGAGAGAAACTGGTTGATTGACCCTTCCCCGTTCTAGCGTGACCTTTCCAGCAAACTTCCTACCTCTCTACCCTCGAGTGTTCCATGCCCATGTAGAGTTCTTGACTGAACTCTGGACCAGATCTGCCTCCTCTCTTAAATTCTCTCTGTGTATGTGTGTGTATACAGTGTGCGTATGTGTGTGGCCTGTTTGTGTGTGGGTATGTGTTTGGGATAGGGAGGAGAAGAGGAAAGTCAGAATAGGGACAAGTGACAGGGGAATTCAGGTGAGCTTAATATACAATTACTGGCTTTCTTCAATTAAAATATCCTGAGTACCTTTTATAAAGATTATAACAACAGTTACAGGTTAATAAACTATTTTCAGAAAGGAAGGGGAGGGCTACTGTTGCATTTTGTGGTATTACTTTGGGGTAGTAAAGGGTTATTCTATGGATATTTTCTCTTCTTGCTTGCAGAGTCAGGACAGAACACTTATTAGTATCATCTTAGCCTCTTATTTCTTGTTTTCCCTTTAGCTCAACAGAATTCACCAAAAATCCATGAAGGCTGGTGGGCGTACAAGGAGGTGGTCCAGGGAAGCTTTGTTCCAGGTAAATGCACATTTATTCTCATTTTAATTTTTAAAAATAAATTTGAATGAAATATAATGATATTTATAGAATTCTACATTAGCTACGTGGCATGGACTGTTTTGCAAAAGACAACGTTGTTTAATTTATGTGTTGGATGAATATTCCAAGAGAAAATTTATTAGTGAATGGCAATTTAACCAGAACACATTTTTCCATCTGAGCCTACAATCCCAAGGTCCTTCCTTCTACAGGTATTTATGTCAGGAAGATGGAACTGTAGACATGTGGTTGGAGCTCTGTTTGCTGGTGTTTGGTTAAGTGAGGCAGGACCATTTCCTAACATTAATGAAACAGGAAGTCTGAAGAGGCGGACTGTGGCAAGGAAGCTTGCTGGGATGCATGCTGTCATTGATGTCACTTCAGCAGCCACCTGGTCAGGGCTTAGCTGATCTGGCCAAATACCAGCTAAAAATAACAGGCAAGGTGGATGCTGTCAGCATGGGGGAAGAGGACAGAAAACCAAAAACAGGTTAGAGTCAGAAACATACCCATGACTTTAGTTTAGCGATGGGGTGGAGGGTCCTTGGGAAATTTACTCTCATCTTCCCCCACTGCTCATATCAGATAATTGTGGTCCTCATCCTTCAGTGGCTTCAAGACTTTAGTGGGGAAGGAGGTAGGGAGAGGAGCAAGCTTGTTAAAGAGAAAGGTGGAAGGTAAGGCAGATGAGAGCTGGCCAAGTATTTTAACTGCTTAGATATGAGAGAGTAAGAAATAAAGCTGTTAAGAAGAGCCATGTGCTTTCCCTGATCAGGCTCTGAAAAGAGAGGGCCCAGGGTGTCAGTGGAGGTCTCTGTGATTGGTGGTAGGTAGAAAGAGAAGTGCCCCAGTCACCTGGTCATTCTCTGCCGCTGTGTCTCCTATTTGCCTCCATCTGCAGAGTTATTACATATGCTGTGTGGAGCTAGGCAAGTTACTAAACCCCTCTGGGCATCACTTTTCTCATTTGTATTGTGAAAAAATAATATATGCTTTTGGACCTCCCCAATGGGAGGAAAACAAGCATGATGAGGGAGAATAGGTGACCCTGGAAAAAAGCCAGTTAGCTGCAATATGGCCTCAGAAGTTGGTATTATTAAACTGATAAGATTACTCTGGTAAAGTGGGCATAGAGAGACATGATTAATTCTTCCCAAAATGATCAGGTTTCTGATAATAATCTTATAACAACTTAATCGACATAAACTATGCATGATATTCATATATAGTATTATAAATTTACAATTGGGGACATCCCTTTCCAATGGATAGATTGCTGGTATATTTTTTCTGGGGAATTTGCTTCTCACATTTGCGGTGTCCCAAAAATTACCTTTATAGTTACATTCTTGTGCCTTGCTGAGTATGGAATTAGAACAAGAAAGGGCATTCCCTCCAGTTATAGTAAGTCTTTCTAAACTAGACCTGCCATTACAAAGAAGATCCTCTGTAGTGATGGTAATGTTCATAGATAGTCCTGGACGGACACTGCAAAATTTTGCTTTTTGGCCCCACATTTTTTCAATGTAGGTATTCCCCTCTGTTGATGCAAGCTTTCTTTACATGTGTTCAAGGCCCTGTTTTCAGTTGGTGGTTGCTCCTAAGACGACCATAGGAAACAAGTTTTATCTTTCTGTTACGTTTTGATTTAAAGAGTTTAGCTTCCCCTCATTCCCAGCTTGAAATGAGATAATATGTGTAAAACCTGCTTCATGGGAAGGCACAAGGTCTGAGCATGGCATCTGGAGACTGACAGACCTGGATTTGAGCCTGGGTTCTATGCTGTCTGCTGATAGGACTGACAGCAAGTTACTTAACCATTCTAAGCCCCCAGTTTCTACATCTATAATATGGAGATAAGAACCAGATCTGCCCCATAACGTTTGGTGAGGATTCAATTACACAATACAGGGAGCATTCTTATCACAATGCCTGGTGCATGGTGAGAGTCAGTACCTGCCAGTTGTTATTGGTATAACCACCATGATTTTATCATTAACACTGTAACTGGATATTGATACTTCTCTGCTGAAGAAGAGGCAGAGATGCTAAAAGCTGAAAAATGTAATGATGCAAGTGAGGGTCTCTCATGAAGCCTGACTATGGAAGGTACTTGGTAGATGTGCCTTGAATTTCTAAACTAAAGGGTCTCTGCAGTGTGGTTGACTGAGAAATGACTTTATCATCCTCTGGTTTTAACAATCCTGGAGCCTTTTATCTTCCTGGTAAAGAATGGTATCTGATTATTTTATTCCCTAAACTTTTGGGAATTCTGACTCTGTTGGAAAGGATGCATAATAAGAATTTGAGAATTAAGTAATTGACCCTGAAATTCTCACACTTGACTCCAGATGACCTATTTTATCTGCATTGGTGCTTGGGACAAGCAATGGTCCCTTTACTTCTTATTATCATTACTTGCTTATAAAGTTGAGCGCTTCCTTCAATTTGCTACTGGGATTTTTTTTTTTTTTTCAGGTTATGAATGTGTGAAAGGGGAAGGAACATCATATGACTAGACTACTTGTACAAGTTTTACTGTCCCATAAGTTCTTTACTGAGAGTGTAGAAATAGTCAGTTGGCATAACAGTTGTGAATCTGTGACTTCAACAAAGCTTGTTGTAAATAGAAGTATATGAGCTTTCTGACAAAGGCAACTACCAGGTTCATTTAGCACAGAAACTCCCCACTTTGGTCAGCTCATCATGAGTCTAACTGGAATTACCTATCTGGGGTCAAGCACCATGTTTGGGGCTGTTGTTGAAGTACCTAGGTGACTGGGATAGCTTTCTTACTCAAGCCTGAATCCACAGTCTAAAAAGGAAGATAAAATTGCAAACCCATGACTCAGTGTAACAAGGGCTTTAATAGGGTTTATACAAGATGTTTTAATGCATAAAGGCGGCACAAAAATACTGCAGTTCTGCCTGTGGGGCATTTAGCAGACCTTGTTTACCTGCTCAAATCCATCGTCATCCAGCCCCACCCACAACCAAGGTCTGCCTTGCAGGTGGTGCCCAGATTTTGTTTGGGTGTTTACCCTCTACACAGCTAAATGCTCAGCAAAGGAAACCCTTCCCAGCAGAAGATCAAAAATTTGATTAATATCTACATCAATCCTGGTGATTTCAGTCCCTTTGGTTTAGACATGAGCATGTGATACAACAGTTGTAGCAGTAATGGGTGAGGGGATGTCTGCTGAACCAACTCGGGGACAAAAGCCACACTGAAGATGGCAGAACAATAAAGCTGGAAAGACCCATGCCTTTTATGGTCCACCTGAGTCAGTGCTTTGTCAGTGATCTTAAGATGGCAAGTGACTTAGTGTTTAAGCCACTTTCAGTCAAGTTTTCTGTCACCTGCAGCCCAAAGCTTCTCCCAGATCCAGATGTCTCAGTACAACACTGAGATGAAGGAAGTTGGAGCTGGGTCTCGATGTTGTTTAAGATTGCCCAAAGTGGAGAAGGAGGAGAATGTAAATAATGGCAGAGTAAAGAGCACAGGCAAAGAGTACGTTGGCGTTGGGGAGTTGTGCTCCTTCTGAGTTTCTACAGAGTAGCGTGCATGGTGAAGTATGATGAGTGAGGCAGCCGGCAAGGTTCTCGGTGCCAGATTATGAAATGCTTTGTGATCTATATTCAGGAGTTTAAAAGTGAGAGGAAGTGTTTTAAATGTTTTAAGCCCTGGAGACACAAGATCAAATGTATATTTTATAATACCAGCTATGGCTACAATAATGGGGCTGTACTTTGTTCCAGTGAAAATATCAGAGACAGAAGGAGCAATGAGGTGGTTTTTGTAATCGTCAAGACAAGAAATGACCAGCACCTAAACTAAGACTGAAAAAAAAAAAAAATTTTGGGGGGATAATCGTGATATGGAAGGATTCAACATGGGGTTTGTTATTAGCATTTAAAGTACGTGTACCTATATATTTAACTCACACATGCATAAACATCTTTATAATTTAGCAGAAATGCACACACATTTAACACATTTCAGAAAAATATATGCCAAATATTGTCTATTAACATTCCATTTATCCAAAACAGTAGGGAAATTGGACATTCTCTTTAGAGGTCATACTTTGCTAGGAGCTGAGGCTGCAGAAAAAGATGGCCTCTAACCTCTTGGAATTTATAATCTAGTGGGGGAGACAGTTGTTAAAAATAATAAGCTGCCTCTTACCCCAACACCTGCTTCATGCGGCAGTGTTTGAGAGGGGAGTTTCCTTTGTCCTTTTCAGATGGGGACCCCAGAATCAGGGAAGTGCTTCCATTTCAAAGCATTAAATTATAGCCCTTGTATCTTTCCAACTTTGTGGAGCCCTAGAACAGGTAAAAAGACTCTTTGATTCTACCACCTCCATAGGATCATTTCCAGGGTAAAACCTGAGCTCTTCAGCTCACTTGTCCAGCAAACTCTCTGGGCACCTGCTCTCAGCCTGACCATACAGGACCTGGTATAAACACACAAAGTCAACCCCATTGTGGCCTCAAGGTGCTCAGGAGAGTGGAAGAGTGATGGAAGAATGTCTAATCATCTTGTCATGTTTTCAGGATTGCCATAAAGGGTGCTTGAGGACTACCCAGTCTGAGAGATTGAGGAGGGCTTCCAGAGAAGGCAATGCCTAAACCGAGTCCCCCAAGGTTAGTGAGAACCTGCTAGGGGAAGAAGAGAAGAAATGGTGTATAAGGAAGGGGAGCAAGGTGGGCAAAGGCCTAGAGGCTGGGAAGAGAGTGACTCACTGGAACTAGAGGAGTTTGGGGAAGTAAAGGTTGGGGAAAGCCACAGGGGCCAGATCATGGAAGGCCCTGCATGATAGCTGGGAGTTTGGATTTCACTCTAAAGGCACTGGGGAGCCAAGGGAGGGCTTGAAATTACTGCAGAATTCAAAATGAGAGATAAGGGAGGCACGAGCTAAAATAGAAACTGTGAGGATACTGTGGAGGGGTCAGTTTCTAGGGGTAGGGACACTGTCTCCTTCTACCCGCAACCCTTCGGATCTTACATACAGCAGGGGCTCAACGTTTGCTAAATTGGCTTGCATCAGAACAGATAGGAATCCTCAGCCCTTCAAAAAATCAGGCAACAAAGGCCTGACTCTGGAGACAGCTTCCCCTCAACCCTAGAAGCCAGGTGTGGAAAAAATATATAATAAGCAAAATAAACACATAATTACAAACTGCAGAAGTTCTATGTAAGGGAAGCTCTCCAGGTTCTGGGAAGTTCAGCAAAAATAATCTGAACAGTTCAGCCACTGGAAGGTTAGGAAGGAAATTAGCAGTAAAGAGTATGGTGAGAGTGAAGGCTCAGAGGCAGACACGGGCTTAGCTTATATAAGACACTGAAGAAAATTCACCATGCCTGGTGGGTACGGTGGCAGAGGCAGAGTGGCTTGAGATTAGCTTGGAAAAATGTCAGGGATCAGAACGCGGAGGACCTTGTAGACCACACTTAAAGTGTTTGGATAGAGATCCTGGGAATAGCAGGAGGACAATGAAAGTTTATAAGCAATTTACTCTTCCTCAGGGATCTGGCAAGCACCATGGGATCGTGAAGCTGAGTTTGTAAGCAGCCTGAGTGGTGAATAGAGTAACTCCTAGCTTATACTCCAGGGTCAGGAATGAGACTAAAGGACAGCTTTGGCTCATTGCATCATTCAGCTTTGGTTAAAATTGAGCAGTAATTGGCCAATAAACTCTCCCAAGATGCTGTTTCCTACCTTTCTTTGTTGGGCAAAGAAAACTTCAAGTTTGTTAGAAGATGAAGGTAATTATACCTTTTGGCAACTGTGGTGGTGTGAAGCTGTATGTACATAAAAGCATGTTCTTAAATTTAATCCATTTCTGTGGGTTGAACCCATTGTAAGTAGAACCTTTTGATGAGGTTAAGGTATTACCCACCTCCATCAGGATGGGTCTTAATCCCATTACTGGAGTCCTTTATAAGTGGAATGAAACTCATACTGACAGAGAAAAAGCCACAGAGGGAATGGCCAGGTGCTGATCATCAGTGGAACCTGGACGAGAGGGAAGGGACCAGGAGACGCCACTATGTGCCTTGCTATGTGACAAGCTAAGGGCCAAGAGTCGCCAGCAACCAGCCCTAGAATGCCACAGTCTTTGGGAAGAAAGCGTCGCCTTGATGATGCCTTGATTTGGACTTTTTTTCCAAGTCTCAAACCATGAGAGAATAAATTCGCATTGTTTAACTGAACCCATTTCATGGTATTTGCTTGAGCAGCTTAGGAAGTTAAAACAGCAACTACCTGTGGTTCAGTTCTATTGCCTAATTAATTAACTGTTTTTCAAAATTGCCCATTTTCTTTGCTTAAGAAAGGCTCATGCTACACACTGGTAAGGAATGTGTGCTGTCTTGTTTTTCCAGCAATCTTCCAAGGAAGGAGAGCAGGCTGGATGGTGGGGCATGCTTGCTGACCTAAGATGGACTGGCTGAGGCCATGAATGCCCCTCATTCTTCCATAGCATAAAAAGTACCTATATTAGGTTTCCATGCTCTATAACAAATTACCAACAAGTGTGGCACCTTAATAAACACACATTTATTGTCTCAGTTTCCTTGGGTCTGGGGTCTGGACACAGCTTAGCTATGTCCTCTGCTCAGGTGTCAGAGGCCAACAAAAGGTATCAGTTTGGCTGCATTTTCATCTGGGGCTTAAGGCCCCCTTCCAAGTTCCTTCAGGTCCTTGACGCCTTCAGTTCTTTACAGGTGTAGGCCTGAGGCTCTCATCCCCTGGCTGCTGTCCTTTCTCCACAGGCAGTGTACAGCATGGCTGTTTCTTCAAGGCCAGCAAGAAAGTCTCTCTCCCTTCAAATTTCTCCCTGCAGGGAAGGTCTTGGCCCTCTTTTAAAGTTCTGGCCCACCCAACATAACCTCCTTTTTGATTAACTCAAAGTCAACTAATGGAGGACTTTAATCACATGTACAAACGCCCTTCACCTATGCCATGTAGTGTAACCTAATCAGAAGGCTGAAATCCCATTATAATCGCAAGCCCCATCCATACTTGCAATGAGGGAATTATACAGGCTATGTATGCCAGGTGGTGAGACTCCTGGGGCCGTGTTAGAATTTGGCCTACCACAGTGCCCCTCATTCCTCCATGTAGTGGAAGATCATAGAAAAGGCTGCTGAGCTGCTCAATCCAAGCTGGTCAAGGGCAGCATTTGAAGATAAAATAGACATTGTTTGGGCCTAACATCTTCAAATTGAGAAGTGGGAAATAGTATTCATTGGATTGAATATTTATTGCTTTTGATGCATTAAGACGAAGAGTATCTTCCTAAGAAAACCAATGCTCATCCTCTAGATGAGCCACATCCGCTCCCCTGCTTGCTTTTATTCTTGAGTTGTATGATCTCTTTACATAGCACAGAAATCAAACCTTTATTGGATATGTGGTTTCCAAATATTTTCTCCCATTGAGTGGGCTGCCTTTTCTCCTTCTTGACAAAGTCCTTTGAAGCACAAAAGTGTTTAAGTTTGAGGAGGTCCCATTTATCTGTTTTTTCTTTCATTGCTTATGCTTTTGGTGTAAGGTTTAAGAACCCCCCATCTACCACCAGGTCTTGAAGATGTTTCCCTACATTTTCTTCTATATTTTTATATTTAGGTCTTTTATCCATTGGCAGTCATTTTTGTATAAGGTGTGAGGTAGGAGTCCTCTTTTTTTCTTTTAGATATGGATATCTAGTTCTTCCAGCACCATTTCTTGAATAGACTGTTCTGCCCCAGCTGGGAAGGTTTGACAGGCTAGTCAAAAATCACTTGAAAATAGATGTGAGGGTCTGTTTCTGAACCATCAATTTGGTTCCATTGGTCTGTATGTCTATCTTTATACCAGTACCATGTTGCTTTTTACCACTGTAGCTAGTAATATGATTTAAAGTCCAAAAGTGAGAGCCCTCCAATTTTGTTCTTGCTTTTTAAGATGTTCCTGGCTATTCAGGGCCCCATACCCTTCCAAATAAATTTGATAATTGGGTTTTCCATTTCTTTAAAAAAAAAAAAAAAAAGGTTGTTTGAATTTTTATTGGGATTGCATTTAATTTGTATATCAATTTGGGTAGAACTGACATCTTAATGATATTTAGTCATCCCATCCATGAACATGGAATATTCTTCCATTTATTTAGGTCGTCTTTGATTTCTTTTAGCAATGCGTTGTAGTGTTCTAAATACAACTGCTTTATATCCTTGGTTAAGTTTAGTCCTAAATAGTTGATTCTTTTGTTGCTATATTAAATGGAATCTTTTCCTGAGTTCCTCCTCAGATTGTTCATTACTAGTGTATAGAAACACTACTGATTTTTGTGTATTAATCTTATATCCTGCCACTCTGCTGAAATTGTTTATTAACTTTAGTAGCTTTGTTGTAGATTTTTCAGGATTTTCTAGGGATAGGATCATATCATCTGTGAATAATGAAAGTTTTACTTCTTCCTTTCCATTTTGGATGCCTTTTATTTTATTTTTTATCTTGCCTGATTGCTCTAGCTAGAACCTCTAGCACTATATTGAACAACAGTGGTGACAGTGGGCATCCTTCTCTTGTTCCCAATCTCAATGGGAAAGCTTTCAGTCTTTCACCATTGAGTACAATGTTAGCTGTGAGGGTTTTTCATATATGCCTTTTTATCATGTTAAGAACGTTTCCTTCCCTTCCTATCTTTTGTAGTATTTGTATCAAGCAAGGATGCTGTATTTTGTCAAATGCCTTTCCTGCATTAATCGAGATGATCATGTGATTTTTCTTCTTTGATTTAGTAATGTGGTATATTATGCTGATTGATTTTCTTGTTTTGAAGCACCCTTGCATGCCTGGGATAAAACCCACTTGATCATGATGAATAATTCTTTTAATGTGTTGTGGATTAGATTAGTGAGTATTTTGTTGATTATTTTTGCACCCGTATTCATTAGGCAAAGGGGTCTGTAATTTTCTTTCATAATATCTTTATCTGGCTTTGATATTAGGGTTATATTGGCTTCATAGAATGAGATTGGTAGCATTCCTTCCTGTTCAATTTTTTATTTATTTATTGAAGTATATTACTCATACATAAACATACATAAATAATAAGTGTATAGCAATAGTTGTGAACTTACAAAACAAACATACATAACATTATACAGGGCTCTATACCTCACCCTACCTCTAAAACCTTGCATTGATGTTAAACATTTTTTAACTAATGATTAAAGAGCATCCTCAAAATATTACTACTAACCAAAGTATTTTCCCCCAACCCACCCTATTATTATTTTTTTATATCATTTATGCATGAACATACAGAAAAGTATAGTAAAAGTTGTGAACTTACAAAGCAAACATTCATAATATCATACAGGGGTCCCATACATCAACCCTCCACCAACACCTTGCATTGTCGTGAGACATTTTTTACAAATTGTGAAAGAATATTGTCAAACTCTTACTGCTAATTATAGTCCTTATCTTACATTTGGTGTATTTTTCCCCCAACCCACCCTATTATTATTTTTTAAATATATTTTTTATGACAGAAGTTGTAAACTTACAAAACAATCATGCACATGTGCAGAATTCCCAAACAACACCCCTCTATCAACACACCACACCGTGGTGGAACATTTATTACAGATTATGACATATCATCTGATTATTACCAGGTCCACAGCATACATTTGACACACATTTTCCATACTCTTCCATTATCAACACAGTACATCTTTGGCATAGATGCAAGAATATTACATTGTTACTGTTAACCACACTCCGTAGATCACTCCAGTTGTATTTTTCCCATGCTTCTCCACATTCCCACCACCCTGCAATGGTGATGTACATGTGCTCCAGCTCACAAAGGACACTCTGGCATCTGTACTATCAACCACAATTCTCATCCACCTCTGCGTTTACTGTGCTATTCAGTCCCTAGATTATTCTCTAGCTTTCTGTCAGTTGGCATTTACATCCCTAGACTACCATTTTCAGCCATATCCCCATTTATAAACCAGCTGTTACTCACAATAATGTATTACCATCAACTCTGTACATTTCCACACTTTTACATTAAAGCTAATTAAAACTTCTACAAACATTAAGTATCCATAGTCCATCTCAGTCTTCCTCTTATCTCCTTTAAGAATTCACCACCTACCACCAGGTCTTGAAGATATTTTCCTATATT
Organism: Cabassous unicinctus; assembly: GCA_029593785.1. NCBI lineage: Eukaryota > Metazoa > Chordata > Mammalia > Cingulata > Chlamyphoridae > Cabassous > Cabassous unicinctus. Next base: position 5,301 of record JAQZBX010016320.1, on the reverse strand, counting down.
TTCTTCTAGAAGCTTTATGGTTCTTGCTTTTATATTTAGGTTTTTTATTCATTTTGAGTTAATTTTTGTATAAGGTGTGATATAGGGGTCCTATTTCCTTCTTTTGCTATGGATATCCAGTTTTCTCAGTACCATTTGTCGAGTGGACTGTTCTGACTGAGCTGGGTGGTTTGACTGGCTAGTCAAAAATCACTTGATCATAGATATAAGGGTCTGTTTCTGAACCATCAGTTCAGTTCTATTGGTCTATGTGTCTGTCTTTATGCCAATACCATGCTGTTTTTACCACTGTAGCTAAGTAATATGATTTAAAGTCCGGAAATGTGAGTCCTCCAACTTTGCTTTTCCTTTTAAAGATGTTTCTGGCTATTCAGGACCCCTTACCCTTCCAAATAAATTTGACAATCATGTTTTCCATTTATTTTAAAAATGCTGGTGGAATTTTTATCAGGCTTGCATTGAATCTGTATATGAACTTGAGTACAGTTGACATCTTAATGATATTTAGTCTTCCAATCTGTAAGCATGGAATGTTCTTCCAATTATTTAGGACTTTTAAAACTTTCTTTTAACAATGAGTTTAAGTTTTCTGAATACAAGTGCTTTACATCATTGGTTAAGTTTATTCCTGAATGTTTGGGTTTTATCTGTCATATTTTATCTTCACCATTCTTTTGACACTTTTAGTTACTTTTATTGATATAATCTTCATTGCTAGATTCTCTTCCAGGCCTCTCTTTCCTGTCTTTTCTTTTCAGGCTATAGCACACCCTTTAGTATTTCCTGCAAAGCGGGTCTCTTGGTTACAAACTCTCTCCATTTTTGTTTATCTGTGAATATTCTAAACTCACCCTCAGTTTTGAAAGACAATCTTGCCAGATATAAGATTCTTGGCTGGAAGTTTTTATCTTGAGGTATCTTAAATATGCCATACCACAGTCTTCTTGCTGCCATGGTTTCTGGTGAGAAATCAGCACTTAATCTTATATGTTGTTTTTCTCCTGCTCTCAGAATTCTCTCTTTGTCTTTGGCATTTGACATTCTGGTTAGTATGTGTCTCGAAGTTGGTCTATGTGGATTTTTTCAGATGGGAGTACATCATGCTTCTTGGACATGGATATCTATGTCCTTCAATAGTGTTGGGATGTTTTCTACCATTATTTCTTCAAATATTCTTTCTGCCCCTTTTCCCTTCTCTTCTTCTGGGACACCCATGACACGTATGTTTGCACATTTCTTGCTGTCGTTTAGTTCCCTGAGACCTTGTTCAAGTTTTTCCAATCTTTTCTTCATCTGTTCTTTTGTATGTTTACTTTCAGAGGCCATTTATTCAAGCTCACCAATCCTTTCTTCTGCCTCCTCAAATCTGCTATTATATGATTCCAGTGTATTTTTAATTTCATTCATTGCACCTTTCATTCCCATAAGATCTGCTATTTTTCTATGTATGCTTTCAAATTCTTCTTTGTGATCATCCAGTGTCTTCTTAATATCCTTAATTTCTTTAGTCATGTCATTGAATATATTAAGGAGATTTGTTTGAACATCTATAATTAGTTGTCTAAACTCCTTTATGTCATCTGGAGGCTTATCTTGTTCCTTTAACTGGGCCGTATCTTCCTGTTTCTTGGTGTGGATTGTTATTTTTTGTTGGTGTCTTGGTATCTGGATTAATAGAGTATTTATTCTGGGTGCAGTTTTTCTCTTTAGTTTAGGGCTTCCTGCCCTTTCTCCCTTGCCGGCTGTGTAGTAGGAGCCAAGGATGTAGTTGGTGCTATAAGCTGTGTAGGCTCAAGCTGCCCTCATTGCCCCAAGGACAGATGAAACTTCTCCAAACTTTCTCCTTTGCCAGGGATAGGGACAGAGCCACAGCCAGGTGTAATAATCCAAGTCATGCAGGCCTAGACTGTAATTGCCCAGAGATACTGATGAAGCTTCATGCCCCTTTCTCCCCTGTTTGGGGCAGGGATGGAGCTACAGGTATGGGCAGCAATCTATGCAGTGCAGGTCCAAGATTACCACAGTTACCCTGGTAGACTTCCGATTATTCAGTCTGTGCCAGCCAAATGTACCTGCAGTTACCTGGATAGGCTGGTGCAAGGCCCGCTAATTTCCTCCCTGCTAGAGGTGGGGCTGAAGCCTAGGCTGGGGCTGCAGGCCAATCTGGGTAAAAGAAACCGGTCTCTACTGTCACTGTGATTTTCAGTCAGCCCGGCTTCCCCTCATGGTGGGGGTGAAGTCAAAATGGTGGCTACCAGCCTCTTTCCAACTTGGATAGGTTCAAACTTTAGCTGTTCTTAGGATTATATTTTAGCCCACCGAATTTACTAATCAGTAGCTGAAGTTGGTGCCCAACCGTCTCTTCCTCCTCCATTTTTGGGAAGTGGAACTTCCAATTCCAGCCGTGGAATAGCTCCCAAGGCGGCTCGTGCCTCCAGTGGAGGATGGGCACTGGTCTCCGGGCGTGGAGTGCTCTACTAATGAATCTACTCTGCAGATGGGCAGTCTCCTCCTTCCATTCTTTCAAGGATGTTGGAGGATGCACTTCTGGTCTCTCGGAGCCCCCAAACAAGTCCTTTAGATAGCTCTTGGTGACTATTAACTGCGCTGTAGCAGGAGCTGTTTCTAGGAGTGCCTTACTCTGCAGCCATCTTGCTGGTTGTCCTTCCTTTTCAATTTTTTGGAAGAGATTTTATAAGATTGGTATTAAATTTTCCTTGAATGCTTGGTAGATTTCACCTGGAAAGCCATCTGGTCCTGGGCTTTTCATTTTGGGGAGTTGTTTGATGAGTGTTTCAATCTCTTTGCATGTGATTGGTTTGTTGAAGTCTTCTGTGCCTTCTAGGATCAGTATAGGTTGTTTGTATTTTCCCTTTTTCTGCCTGATGTTGAATTCCAGCTTTATTCCATTATAGTCAGAGAAAGTGTTTTGTATAATTTAGATCTTTTTTAATTTATTGAAATCTGCTTTGTGACTGAACATATTGCCTATCCTGGAGAATGATCCATAAGCACAAAATATACATCCATAAGAATGTATATTTTGGGGTGCAGTGCTCTGTATATGTCTATTAGGTTTAGTTCAGTTATCATATTATTCAAGCTCTCTATTTCTTTATTGATCCTCTCCTGAGATGATTTATCCAATGATGAGAATGGTATATTGAAGTCTCCAACTATATTTCTCCCTTCAGTCTGCCAGCATTTGCCTTGTGTAATTAGGGGCATCCTTGTTAGATGCATGGATATTTCTGATTGTTTTTCCTTCTGGTGAATTGACCCCTTTTATTAGATTAGTATATAATGACCTTCCTTGTCTCTAATAACAGCTTTGCTTTTAAAGTCTATTTCATCCAATATAACTATAGCTATTCCAACTTTTTTTTGGTTACTGCATGTTTGGAATGTCTTTTTCCAGCCTTTCACTTTCAATCTATTTGTATTCTTGGGTCTAAGACTCTAAGGTGAGTCTCTTGTAGACAGCATGTAAATGGCTTATATTTTCTTATCCATTCCGCCAGTCTTTGTTTTTTTGATTGGGGAGTTTAATCCATTAACATTCAATGTTTTTACTGTAAAGGAAGTTCTTCACCCATTTTTATCTTTGGGTTTTATCTGTCATCTCTTGTTTTCACAACTCTTTTTATATTTTTAGTTACAGCTAGTGCTGCAATCTGACCTGGGTAGAAAGAAACCAGTCCCTACCTTTAATGTGATTTTCAATCAGCCCCGCTTTGCCTCAGGCTGTGGGCAGAGTTAAAAATGGAGGCTACCCGCCTCTTTCTGACTTGGAGAGGTTCTAACTTTAGGTGTTCTTAGGATTGGATTTTAGCTAGCCAAATATGCTAATCAGTAGCTAAAATCGGTACCTGACTGTCTCTTCCTTCCCTGATTTTGTGAAATGGAGCTTCCAAATCCAGCCAGAGACCGGCTTGCACTGCTAGCAGAGGATGGACACTGGCCCCCGCGGTGTGTTTTGCTTTACTCATGAAACTTCACTGCAGATGGGCAGTTCACCTCCTTCTGTTCTTCCAAGGATGTTGCATGATGCTCTTTTAGTCTCCTGGGCCCCCCAAACAGGTGATTTAGGTAGCTCTGGGTGATTACTAACTGTACTGTAGGACAAGCTAGCTCTTGGAGCTCTTTACTCGGCCGCCATCTTGCCTCCGAATCAGGATCCCACATTGCATTGTCATGCCTCTGGTCTGTGACAGTTTCTTAGGCTTCCTTGGTTTTTATGACCTTCGCAGTTTTGAAGATTACTGGTCAGATGTTTTGTAGAATGTCCCTCAATTTGTGTTTGTCCAATGCCTTCTCATAGTTATACTGGGATTATGGGTTTTGGGGAAGAATACCACAGAGGTGAAGTGACCTCTCATCTTACTGGATCAGGGGGTACATGATCTCAACATATGTCATCTCATTTTTGATGATTTCTCAGTAAAGTAAAAGAAACAGCTCTTTCTACCACTGGTTTGTATATGTGGAAGGCTCAGCAAGGCCAGAGATTTATCTGTGATTGTAGAACAAGTGAACAATGGAGTTAGGCCTAGAATCTCGGGTCCTTGCGTTGACATAGGTATTTATCAAACTGGACTGTACTCCAAAGCCCCTCATATGCCTTGCTTTATGACAAATTCTTTGCTAGAAAATGTATGTAACTTTTTGTTTGTGAGTAGGATTTTTATTTTAATTTTTGTAAAGGATAAGACATGCATTTTGAAGAGCCCTGTGGCATGTTGTTTAGTCAAAGTAATAATCCTCTTGTAATGGAGGAGGTCAGTCCTCATTTTGTAGATTCTTGTTATATCTGTTGAATTTTCCTCAATGGAAAGTGGGTAGTTGAGCAAACCGTTACCCTAACTCTGTGCTTTGCTTTTACTACGTATCTTCTTCCTCCTTTGGATTTTTCTTTGGAAAGTGCTCCCTGGCTTGGCTTTTCCACTAACCAACCATGAAATCTTAGGCAAGTCACTTAGTGTCTCAGGGTCTCCATTTCCTCATGTATAAAATCAGGGTATTGGGCTGCCTGCTTTTCAGTCACCTCTTCTAGCTTTGATATTCTCTGAGAGATCACTAATGTGATCTAAGATTGGTTTGGGAGATATATTTAGCAGCATTAAGAAATAGAATATTGATTTCCTTCACAGGATATTTTTATTATGTTCTCACTTTCAGTTTTTGGAATTGTAGTCACTGATGGAAGTGTCTCTCTCTGTATTTCTGATTTCTTATCTCTAAGAGAAAGCAAATAGAACTTAATGAATATATTCTTCTCCCTGTAGGAGGGTAACATTACAC